>JAECMU010237545.1:3409-18769 GCA_016106625.1 Dracogyra subfuscus | reverse complement strand
TAAACGACACACTCAACACATTTTAACTAAGGTTATATCGGCATCAGACATATGGTTATGTCAAGAAAAAAACCCAGTGGTTAGCTGACGGGGATCGATCCTAAACCGACAACGCATCAGGCGGGCACTGTCCCACTAGGCTATGCTGCCCGCTCAACTTCTGAATGAGTGACTGAGTGAATGAATGAAGTAATTATGATATCTTTACCTGCTTTGGGTTTTTGGTTTTCTTTCCCACCAAGCCGCTGTGGTTCATCTTGTGTAGATACGTTCTGTTTGCTGGAACTCTGCACACGCATAGACATAGGAGCAGTAACCTCAACCAGTTTAGTTTCGTCTTTTGAGACCCTAGCTTGTTGAGACGTAATGTTTGATGTAGCAGCAGCTTGTGGTGAAGCAGGGGTGCTGGACATAGGTGTCTTAGATGTAACAGGAGTCACGGTAGTTGCCCGAATATTGAAGATGTCTGAACTTGGAATTGCACTAACGTTAGTGTTCATAGACTGCATTGGGCGTTCTGACAATTTTGAAACGTTGATCTTCTGATTTTCTGTTTTAACATGTTCATCTTTTTTCTGAAAATTAAAATAAATGGTTTTCAAGACACGTTCTTATTTTATTTTTTCGGTCAAATTTACAAATGTTACATTTAAAAATAATTAAATTAGTAGTTTTAGAATTTGCATGATCCATGCAAACTTTGCCAATATTTTAGACTCTAGAGACAGTGTTAACACTGCAGTCATTAAAATTATTATTTTAATATGTAATACATGTTATGTAAATTTTTATAGGGATATAAAATGTCTGATATTTTTTTTTTTCATATGCACTGACTCAGGTTACTAAATGGGTGGGTACCAAGAACAACGTTAGATTCTTGACAGATGCATGGTATTATAGTCCATTTTTAGACCTATCAGGTTAAGCAGAAAGTCATCTGCTAAACTCATCAAAACATCGCAGGTCATGTTTTTCAAGAGACAGATCTATGTATGTACGATTATCTCACCTAGTATCTAGCTCGTGGTTCTATATATTTTAATTCCACAATACTTTAAATATATCTCAGAGGTCCTAATTTCCCACTCTATCTCAAACCCTCCCTTTACCCCTTGCTGTTTTATTACATAGTTTTGCTTAGGAGAACAGATTTCTTTTTGCCTGCTATTTAAAAAAAAAAAAGAGAAAAGAATCGCCAATTTGACTTCCGATTTCAAGCCTTGTGAATCATTATTTTAAAAGACAATGCAATACGATGCCTAAACAAGAGATAACTATTATATTAGTTACAAATTTACATATTTCAACAAGCACCATGTCAGAATTAGTTCTGCAAGATATCGCATTTATAATTATTATTTCAAGTCACCTGGTTGCTTTCAGCATGTATCTGCATTTCACTTTCATGTTTCTTCCTGACTAATTCGCGCCACTGAGGGTATTTTCTTTCAATTTCTTCTTCATACTGTTGCTAAAAAATCAAACGATGTCTTTAAATAAATGGTGCATATATAATAACTATAATCATGGTCCTATGGTATATACTTAACAACTGTGTTCTTATGCCTGTACAAATGTACACCATACTTGGATCATTTGACCTACACGGGTTTGGAAAAATAAATTAGCACGGGATTCTTTTTCAGTGTTTCCAGTGGAGTAAATATAGAAATTCATGATTATGGATAACAGTGTAGCCAAAAGCCTTTGAGTATAAATATGGTACATTTCAACTAAATAATATTGACCACTCCTTAAAACTCAAAACATATTTTAAAATTATATTTTTCAATTTTAGCACTTTTAAGGTCAATTATGCCTTCAAGCATGTACTTTCAAAAATGAGGCGTATATATAAACCAATATGTTTATATACACTATCATGAGACAAATGTATTTTAAACACTTAGTATGATATAGCTAAATGTAGATACTTTGAGAAATCTGAGTTTCTCCGTGCGTGCACTGAGGGATGCTATGTGTGCATCTGTTCGCTCAAAGTTGCGTATAATCTGTTCATTTCTCTCTTTGCTCCGTTTTTCTTGGTCACATATCTTCTTCCAGTATGTGTGCAATTTAACTGCTTTAAGCTTAGCCCTAAAAAAAGAAATTATCAGATCATTAATAGAGTGTATTATGCTAAATTTAAAGTCAAAACATATAAATGGTAAAAATATAATTTTATGTTATTTTCAATGACTACTGTAACTGATTTTTTCACTTATTTTTATAAATACATTTGGTATTAAAATTAAAACAAAAAATTTGAAATAGTTGTGAAATTTGTTCAATGATTTGTGTGTACACCTGTACCGATATTAAACAAAAACTATAAAATCTAAAGGAATAAAATATCTATACTACAGTGTACAATTAGTGGAGATTTTTGGCAGTTCTTGTTGTCACCACCATCTACTTTTCTTGCTAAAAACAAAATATTACTGCATACATTAGACATATCCACCTACGTGTACTATTCTCAATTAGCCTTTGATCATAGAAAATAAATAATACCTGGTACCATCAACTGGAATTAAATTTAACAAGAATTAATATAACTAAAATAAGCATGACAGAAAAGAAAATAATAAATTATATTGTATTCTGCATCAACCGCCATCAAATACAATAGATAAATGTGATAAATAGAGGTTATTACCAGAGTGTTTTTCGGTATCGTCAATATCATACATTAGGAATAAAAATTGTATTATTCCTAATATGTGATATTGACGACACTGAAATACATGAGGGTAATAATCTCTTTATCATATACAGGGTTCGAAACTCGCCAAAACATATGGTGAAAAAAACCCACAATAATTATGGTAAGTGAACCACGAGCACGATTTTAATGTGGAATACAAATATTAATAGTGGCTCATATGTTATAGCTCTAAAGAAGATAATATTATTAGGGCGACTAACACCATTATGTTTTTATATTTACGTCGCCGAAACAGGAGATTGGTCGCATTTGGCGACCTGGCCACAGGCCGTTTCGAGCCCTGCATATAAGCTCAAGCTTAATACAACAAATTTGTGTAAACTGTACACGCAAATTAATTCCAGTCCGCCATTACTAAATATTCAAATGATGTTAGAATATGTGGTGCGGTATATTTTTGAATGGAAATGACGTTAAACTCGAATGACGTCATTTTGGATGTCCTTACATCAAAACAAAGTTATGCCTAACGCTTTTTGTTTTCTGAAATTTTGACAGCTTTCAGTGTCAAATTGCCATTGAAATGTTTGTATTTGATGACTATGAATGCATACATCAATCATGGAGTGTCTCACAAGTACGTTTGCTAAGTGCCGAGACCTTGACTAATTTGACTAATTTACATCTAATTTGCAAAGTTATCGAATTCTTAAAGTATGTGATCTGAAAAATATCACATACTTTGATTTGCACTAAAAATGTAAGATATTATATGATAAATAAAATTCTTACACGTGCTGATCAGACTGAAAATATGTCTTTAATTGTAGATCTATTTGTCTTCGTTCTTCTTCACTGCAAATATATGAAAAACAAAACTATATATATTTACAATACATATCAAATAGGGTGAGAGGGGGAATGCATTCCAGATGTTGTTAAATAGCAAATACTATATACTGAGTATTGCAATAACGTAAACTATGCATAGAGTATTCATTGGTCAACTGTATTTTAAAAATATATGTACACAAATACAAAAATAAAATCATTTTAAACTTATTTCCATGTTTATATCTATTTAAGGTTCAAGCACACTATCCTGAGAACACACATACAGTGTCTGCACTTAACTATTTTTTGAGTTGGCATCTATTTTGACTTGCCCGAATAATACTTTTATTTATTTATTAATTATTGATTTAAATTTTGTTTTTATAAATAGGTCGCCAGGCGGGCAACCTTACTGTGGGTTTTCAGTTGCCTGTCATTGTTTTCAGTCGCCAGGGGCGATTGGCGACTGTGAAGTTCGAATCCTGCACCTAAGCTATATGAGCTGTCTGTCCATTACACTTACCCATGGAATTAATCACTAGAATTCACTCTGGGTGGGAGCTGGTACTGGGCTGTGAACCCAGTACCTACCAGCCTTATGTCTGATGGCTTAACCACGACACCAACAAGGCTAAATGATGTTAAAAAGTTTGTTTTGCTTAACACCACCACTAGAGCACACTGATTACTTAATTATCAGCTATTGGATGCCACCCCAATAATGTACATGTACACACATGTAGTTTTAATAAAAGATAAACCTAAAAGCTTAGACGTCTTATTTTAATGAATTAAAATAAGTTCTAGCAACATTCTGCCCATGGTGGTTGTCACTGATCAGGACATGACCATCTGTTTCCAGTTCTGACCAGCAATGCTGCTTCATAATATGCTGCTACCCCCTGGTAATAATTCTTTTTTAGCACAGTTATATTGAGAATTTCACACACTTTACAGAAAAACAGTGTTATTCATACATTTCTAGGCATGAACTCATTAAGATACAATGACCAATACAATATCACTAGATACTTAGGCATAGCCCAGTGGTTGTGCGTGAAAATCTTTGGTGCAGATGGTCATCTGATGACAAGACTCCTGACACTGTGTCTATGACAAGACCCCTGACTGTGTGTTAATGTCAAGACTCCTGACCTTGTATCTATGACAAGACCCCTGACCGACCAGTGACCGTGTGTCTATATGGCAAGGCCCCTGACTGTGTCTGACAAGACCTCTTACCATGTGTCTATGACACATCTGACCTTGTGTCTGACAAGACCACTGACCGTGTGTCTATGACAAGACCCCTGACCTTGTGTCTATCACAAAACCCCTGACTGTGTGTCTATCACAAGACCCCTGACCGTGTGTCTATCACAAGACCCCTAACCTTGCAGGGATTTCCCTAGAAGTGCAAGGCACAGTGGGGCACTACACATTGTGTAAGTAAGCACTTTGTCATCATTAGAGCTGGGCGGTATTCGGTATATACCAATCGGTATCGGTATCATGTCAATACCGAAATACCGAACCGAGCAAATCTCAAAATACCGAACATTTTGGTATTGCAAAGTATGTATTCCCGCCTTTAAGTAAAACACTAAATATACACCTGACGACACCACCTTACCCACAAAATGGCCGATAAGAATAGCGTATGGGCAAAATATTTCAATCGAAAGGACCGAAAAACATGCGTCATGTACAAGCGATGCTATTTCATGTGATTAAGGCGTGATTCGATGTTTAGGGCCTACTAAATTTGGGTAATTCCGTGAATGCATTCTGTTGTTGAATTTGTGTCACAGTAACAGATTTGCGTTACCTACTACTGCTAGTTTTTGTTAAGGCTGGGGTTCTAACTTTCTAACACCGCATTACAGACTAGCGTGTTTGATGACCACGCATTTATATCTTGAAAAGAATGCAGGTCAGCTTTAGGCCGTATCTTTAACGGAATAAAACGAATACTTCCGGAGACTGTCAATTTTTTAAATAGGAAAAATGTCGGAGAGGTTCGTGTTTAAAACAACCGCTTTTTATATTTATCAAATAAAACTGTTAAGTTTACTTGTAAACAATGCATATAACATGTTCCGATGTTTAATCAGCTTACAATTACACGCATAGGGATATTTTTCAGCAATTTATAGTGACTAGAAGTAGAAACGTAGTTTTCTGTTGTTTACTATTCCATGACCGAGCACCCAGAGGAAGCCCGGATAAAATATATATATGAACCGGGGATGAATGCGGAGTTGTATAGTTAGCATGATGTATTTAACTATGTAAGGTAGACAATGTGTTAAAGTTTAAAAATAACATAAAAATAACAATAACATAGATCTATTTCGAGCTCACTGAAAAAAAAAAAAAAACTTACTTTGAAACAATCGTCACTCTGAATTAAAAAGTGAAGATTATTTCAAAGTAAGTATTTTTTGGTCTCAGTGAGCTCGAAATAGATCACAATATACGATTAGGGTGTACAAATGTGATGGTAATCGTTATTTTGACCGCAATTTCGTTCAGAGCAAAATTCCTCGGAACCGTTGTCCAGAAGTGCTAATGGCGGAATCGGTTGACAATGTAGACCTCGACGCTTGCACACGAGGTTTACATTGGTGAACTAACTTAAAATACTGCTTAATATTGGTTAGTTATTAGTGTTATATGAATACCGAATACCGTACCGATACCGAGGTAAATTGCTACCAAAATACCGATACCGAACTTGAAATTTCAATACCGCCCAGCTCTAGTCATCATGTAAGTGCCTTAAGCTGAGCGCTTTAACTGGCCATATATGACAATCAACTACTATTAAAACTTAACAATACACAGGTATTCATACCTCTAATGTCCTCGATACTTACATGGACGTCACATGTAGTTATAATCCTGCCTACAGTGACAAAATGTTTTCACATTATGGGAATTACTCCAAGTTATTTATTTCTGATCAAAATATTTTCAAGCACAGAAAAATAGTATATTTTATTTATATCCAAAACACTTTTACTATTTTTCTTATGTCAAACTAAACTGATTTTTTTTTTTTTTTTAATCTTTACAGGAAGATGGGACGGACTATAGGTGAAGCACTCAACACCCTTTCCTTTGACAACAGTTGAATGCTAATTGTCACAGACAATGAAGCTGACATGCTTCAAGTGTAATGCCATCATCATCATGCGTCCCTCTCCATTGGCATTTAGTGATTTTCTAAAATTAATCTACAAAAATAGAGATAAATCAGTTATCATTCTACAGAGCCCAGAAAATGCTTTAAAATGCAGTTTTAATTTTTGTTCTATGTTCAATATTTAAAAAGTTATGACTTTTTCAAGAAAGATACCACGCCCATTTTTTGGCTTTGTTTTACTACTAAAACAAAAGAAAAGTTGTAACCTTTTCGATTAATTACCGGTAACTTTTAATACAGAAAGTATCATAACTTTTTAAGTTTTATGTTAATTCATAGTTTAAGTTATTACCTAATTAATAATTTTAATAAAAATTTACCGAAATAAAACAAACTTTAGCACGGTTCATTTAGAATACAAACTGTCATAACTTTTTAAAAATTGGATAGATTCTAATGAAACTTTCAGGGAAGGTAGTTCATTCAACACAAAGCCCACTGCTGCATTTTCTGACTCTGGCCGTGTGCACATGTAGAACTTTTTAAATGTGTTGTTTTCAATGTTTCAATCCTAATATACTTTCTCCTAAAAATATTTATTCTAACAGTTACAGTTTGTTTTTTAAGCAGTTTTGTTCGAAGAAGGTTGGTCACGATTAGATGTCGATTCTGCATGTTTACTTTCTGTTGGATAGCTGATTTTAAAAGTATTTTTAATTTGTCACATGAAGGGCAGTGTAGCTTGGAAATTTTAAATGTACTAGCTGGTGGAACATCTCATCAAAAAGTGGTCACAGAACTTTTCTATCATCGGTACTTGATGAAGGATCCTTAACTTCCATCTGAATGACAGAATAGTTCACTGGGCAAAGTGCAGGTCACTGAAAACGGCTCGCTGCAAATGGCACTGAATCTGTCATATTCATTTTTATTATTTAATTTTCTAAACTTCTTTACTGTTCTGTTCACTAACCCTCTTATAAAGCACATGTCCATTTAAAAGCTCATCTACTGCAGGGACCAAATGAAATGATTGTTTAAATATTCCCTAAGAAATTCAGGTCTTGTACCATCATTTAGTTTGATCTTTTTTCTTGGTGGTGGCGGCATCATGGACAAGAATCTAGTTTCTGTGTGTGTATGTATGTTACTATGTATGTATGTGTGTGTGTGTGTCTATGAGTGTGTATATGTATGTGTGTGTATGTGTGTGTATGTATGTGTGTGTATGTATGTCTGTCTATGTGTGTATGTATGTCTGTCTATGTGTATGTGTGTATCTGTGTGTGCGAGCTAATTATGATTTACTAATAATACAAAATATATAGTTTTAATTCTTATTACATTTTAATGTTCATTATTATTCTTATTAATCAATTTAATGTATGGCAAATTTAGCATAAAATGTAAAAAAAAAAAAAAAAAAAATTCAGTACATAACAATAATTATTCTTATTAATAACACTAATTGTACCAATTTATTTTTCTCTAACAAAAGTCAAATCAGAACAACTTATTTTCACTACTACACGTGGATTTGTTTTGTAAATATTACCAATGGACCAATGAGTATTGAGAAAATTGGTCACGTGACCTCGATCAACCTGAAATGGCTTCCTTTCACTTTTCAGTGACCATTTCTATAAACATCCGTAAGATAACAAAAAAATGTACAATTTTCTGGCAATATTCATTAATAATAAATATTTGAGCAATATTAAAATTTATTTTGAAAATGATTTCTATAATGCAAGTGACATTATTTAAAACTTGAACATCGCGCATTTTCAGAACTTTTGTGCTCGATTTCGGAAAATTAAGTTTTTTCCGCGACTTCGTAGACTACGTTCGCCACCGACAAATTTGATCAAACTTTATTAAAATATGTATTAATATTATACAGTGTTCTCCAACTTTTCCAAGACCAGCTTGGCGGACATGGGAGACTAAAAGGCCTCACATCCGAGTGGACGAAGTCCATGGGGAGGGGGGTGATTGCCGAAAATTTTGAAAATAAAAGCTCATATAGATCTGGGGATAGTATTTTGCCGTCTTTCATTGCATAAAATATTATTCTCGATTTATGGTTTTGAACATGCCAACAGCCAGCAATAAACAATTCCCCTGCATGAAATTTACTTAAAATCATACTATGCAAATTGTCATTGATGAAGTGACGGGCGGCCGTCTGTCAAAAGGTACTGCTCGCTGATTGGATTAGAGGAGCCAAGCTGTTAAAGAGGCAATTTACGTTGTGCCGCTAAGATTGTGCCGCTTGTATTAACGACTCCCGTTTTCTCACTGCTGGATACTGGGGAGGCCCTGTTTTAATTTTGTTCGACACGTGGACATTTTGATGCCATAATATCTTTGAACCAAAGATATCAAAACAGACTGACAATGCGTGTCAATTTGAATACACATGCCAGTTCAGGGCCAAAGACATGTAGGCCATCTCAAGGACTGAGTTCAGCTAGACCGAGCGAAAACAAAACGTTCATTAGACTGGTTTGTGCGCTTCACGTTAAACCAAATGGACACGACGAACACCAATCAAATAGTTCGCGAACGTTAGGAAGAACGTTCGTTGGCTGAACTGAGGACAGCTCTCGGTGCGAATATACGTCATGCTTCAGTCAGCTGACGACAGCGTGTAAAAAAACATCGTTTCGGACATTAAATAATACGATTACGCAAAAGTAAATCTTGATGTTAATTTGTAGAAAAAAAGAGTTATTCGCATCAATGAATACCTAACTGCAGGTTTTGTTTATTCCTTTGTCTCTGTTAAGCGGGCAGCACAGCCCAGTGGTACAGTGCCCGCCTGATGCGCGGTCGGTCTCGGATCGATCCCCATCAGCTAACCACTGGGTTTTTTCTCGACATAACCATATGTCCGACACCGATATAACCGTAGTTAAAATGTGTTGAGTGCGTCGTTAAACAAAACACACACAAAAAAAAAAAATATATATATAAAAAAATTGTCTCTGTTAAGTTCGTACCTTTGGTCGAGAGCACACATTGCAGATGGCGATCGCCGGAAATGAACATGCGCAGTATTTAATTTATACAAATTGCAGTTAAATTTACACAGAATAAAATTAGTTTACAATAATCATATCTGTTACATTATTTTAGATATAAATTTGTAAGACTGTGAGGTGACATTTAATAGCTGTATTAAAAAAATAAAATAAAAATTATTAAAGGATTTTTTTTTTTTAATTATAAATAAATGGATTATACTGTGAAGTCGGCATTCTTAGCAGAGGTATTTTGTAAACAGAAATCACAACAAACATTTAACACGACGCTAAAATCAACAGTAACAACATGGAATTATGAAATTGTTTAAAAAAACAAAAAACTCCAAAAAACACATAAAAACCCCCACTATTCAAAGAAATAATTTGCTCGCTCTCTCTCTCTCTCTCTCTCTCTCTCTCTCTCTCTCTCTCTCTCTCTCTCTCTCTCTCTCTCTCTCTCTCGGATGCAGCGAGAAAGGTCGACAGATCAGTGGCCACGCGCCAAAATGCTCATGCTGCACGTGGTGCTTTGTGGGCTGGGCTTTATTAAAACTAGACTGTAGACATACGTCAAATTTCACACGCTGGGTAGAACCATCACAGAAATCGGTTAACTCGGTGATTAATATCTTATCAGTGGCGGATCTAGGGGGGCCCCAGGGGCCCGGGCCCCCCCTAAATTTTGCGACAGTTATAATGTTATTATATTTTTTAAACGTCCTACCTATTCATTCAAAGATACAAATGAAATACAATGTGTTTTTAAAACAAACTTTACTTTTTATATCATTGGGGCCCCCCCTAAATGGATTTTCTGGATCCGCCACTGTCTATGTCATAAAATCAATAAAGTATGTTTGGTATCGAATTCTCTCCTACCTTTATTTTTCGTTAGATTGTACTCACATTTTGTCCAGACAGAAATCTAGAAAAACCCCACTGCAATGACACATATTCCACATATGAGACTGTAACGATGTCACCAATATCGACTTCGCTAAGATCGCATAGGGTAATAAGCATGTAATTTTGTGCCGGCTGCCATTTTGACTTTTTATGGAATATTTTTAAAGAAGGGTGAAAGGATATCACCGAATCTAGCAACGTCATAACATGTTATCATATAAAAGCAAATGTGATGACATCATATTATTATTATTATTTTTTTATTATTTTTTTTAAATATACCTCTAAAGATCATTGATTTTATATTAATTATTTCACATAATTTGGAGGCTCTCACCCCTCTTGAAGAACATTCCATAAAAAAGCAAAATGGCAGACAGCTGAAAAATGCATGTATTTTTCTCTATGCAATCTCAGATAAGTCGATGTCAGGGACATCGTTGCAGTCTCGTGTGTGGGATCTGTGTCATTGTTGTGGGTTTTTTTTACGATTTGTGTCTGGATAACATTTGGAGGAAATCTAACGGCAATTAAAGGTACGAGAGCAATTTTTCGTAGTTGTTAAACATTTTGGTTCGGACAGTAGGCCTACGGATAAATTCGAAAGCAGACAAATCTTTCCTCCCTGCCATGATTAAATTACGTGACGTCATCGGTATAAACGATCATGACGCAATGCGCTAGCCTGTGCAGGATTTTATAGGGAGTGGTCGTGACGTCTTATCGCGGTAAAATGCATGCTGACGACACAAACCAGGCATCGCCTTGGAATAATTAGTGGAGGGTGCACGTCATAGCAGATTGATGTTTGACTTGGCGGCATTTTTTATCAGCTTGGCGGACCCGTCTGCGAAAATGTTCAGCTTGGCGGCGCAAATTCTCAGCTTGGCGGGTGTACAAGCCACTTACAGGGGTTGGAGAACACTGATATATAAACAAAATGATCATATAGTTTTAATAATGGACCACTTATCCTAGATGAGTTTTTTGATGATTTCGATGATACAGGATTTTCAACATGTGATATCTTCTGTAATTTTTCACCGACAATTATTTTTCGAAATCCCCGCACTCCGCAATGAAAGCATCTACCTACAAGCCATTACAATACAGGATAATCCCTGTATTAGCCAACCAGAACGCTTTTATTTATAGCGACTGTTCTTGCAGAGCGGCGATTTTACGATCATAGCTTTTACGGGCCACTGCGCTAATGACGCGGTGCTGGTTGATCACATACCTAGATTTACCTATCAGTACAATTACCATATTACCACCATGCTGCTCAGAGTTCAAAGAGAATAGTGCACAGGGCATGTTATGTCAATAGTTTTCTTAACATGCACAGCGAACTACTTTCCTCTATGTAGCATATTTAAAATGACAGGGGACTTTTGAAGGTTGTTGTTGGAAGATTTATTTTGTTAATAATCACTCACACTCAGTGGCACTGTAATGAGTCAATCACTCAATGACACAACTTGTCACAAGTGAATGGATAATGCAAGAGTCGACTGGTAAAATTGCATTAAAAATAGCGAACATCGTGAAACTTTTAAATAGAATATAAACCTCAAAGTGAATTACCTCTGATGAAGAGTATCTTGCAACTCTTTTTGACGTTCATAATATTCTACATTGGAAGTCGCCATTTTAAAACATATTTGTTGCTACGCAGTTATCGCCCCTTATAGAAAAAACATATCCGAAGTCGAGGTAATCATCGAAACACTTCGGTCATATTCGAATGAGTTCCGAGTACACCCGAAGTCAAAATACCAAAAGAGGGCGCTGCTCAGAGAAGCCATCGGTTGTTTTGCACAGAAATAATGTTGGTGTTTTGTTCATTTTCTCTGTGTTTTTGTTATTTTACTGAAATGAAAGCTCGTAGTTAAGAAATTTGAATATCAATAGAATAGTACTACAGTGTACATTACAGATGGACAACATTATGCAATAATTATATTGCGAGAACTGCGTCGTCAATACATTGACATGATTATCATTATTCGCGCGTTTCGTGCATCATCATCATGAGTCCGTTGTAACGCGCTCGCTTGATACGCGGTTGGTCTCGGATCGATCCTCGTCGGTGGAACCATTAAGCTATATTTTTCTGGGCAGTCCACACGAGTCATTGGGTTCATAGTACCATAACCATGTCCCAAACTGAAACTGTTCACCTGACAAACAAAATACATGATTATGAATTTATGATTATCATTTAGCCCGAGTACTTTGACTGTAAGAGAGCTAGACGGACATTTGGACGTAAATACGCTCACAACAGTCCCGAGACCATCCTATGTCTTTTTTTTGTCAAATCTTGACTACCAGACGGTAGGCAAAGATTGAAAGATTCCCGCTCTAATACCACAACAATCCTATGTTTGACGTCAAATACCTTTACATCGACCATTTTTGAGTTAACAAATGGAAAAAAATCCACATTGTGGTATTAGAGCGGGAATCTTTGCCTACCGTTTGGTAGTCAAGATTTGACAAAAAAAAGATATAGGATGGTCTCTGACTGTTGAGAGCGTATTTACGTCCAAATGTCCGTCTAGCTCTCTTACAGTCAGAGTACTCGGGCTAAAGGCCCAATTACACTGGAGAACAGTAACGGAAAACCGCGCGGTGAAAAAAATAGAACTAGTGCTTTTACATAGAACCAATTACACTGAGCACGGAACTGCCCGACGGCAGAGCGATAAAACGCTGAGCGATTTTTCCACAAATGACGCGCGGTAAATTTAGGAGTTCAGCCAATGAGGACTAGTTCTGCTGTATGACGTCATATCCACCACGTGTAGTCAACATGTCGGTGGAACGACTTATTAAAGAAGTGGAGAAATACACACTACTTTACGATCAAACTCACGAAGATTACAAAGATGTTCATAAGAAACAGCTGATTTGGGAACAAATCGGGACCAAACTAAATATATCGCATAAATATATTGCAAGCGTGTAGGTTGGGGTGGGTGGTTGGGTTCGAAGTGGGTGGGTGGGGGTTGGTGGGTCCGGGAAAACCACCCCGCTGTCCGCTCAATATAAATCATTATCATTAGTAATTATCTCCGTTTACAAATAAGTTGGTCAAAATATTATAAGATTCAAACTAGTTTGAGTTATAATAGTGCAGTATACGAACCCTAAAATAGTTCTTCTTTTTGTTGTTGTTTACGAACCAAAAATCACCACGCGGTATTCCGCGCTGTGTGTAATTTTAAAAATCGCGCGGTTTACCGCTTTCCATTCTCCGCTGTCCGTTACCGCTCTCCAGTGTAATTGGGCCTTAATTATCATTATGACTTTTACAGAAATACTATTCAACAGTTTTCAGCAACGATACGTGACACAAAATAGATTACAATCAGTTGACATAAACAATCAACAATATGGACGTAAAACAAATCCATTCTAGTAGTGAATCACTCTTCAGCAATTTGGTAAACAAGTTGGTAGCATGACATAGTTAGGGATGTTGACAATTTATAAAAGATCTCGCTACCGATTCTGGTCTAGTTGTTTGTGCTTTCACTTGTCAAGTGCGGGTGGTCCCTTCTCCCACTCAAGGACAAAGGAGCCAGTGCAAATTAACACCTTTGTCCATGAACCACTTGTGCTACAACAGCTTGCACTGAATCTGCCCCGTAAGACCCTATGAGTATGACCTGACCGAATGGAAACATGTAGTGCTCATGTTTCATCTATGTCAGAATTACCAAAAAGTTTGACATCCAATAGCCGATGATTAATAAATCATTGTTCTCTAGTGGTGTCATTAAATAAAACAAACTAACCATGGAAAAGTATGGTTTTACAGCAGAGTTTTTGGTTTTAATAAATTGTAAACTTGTATGTCATGATGATTATAGCTTTAAATTACATCAAAGCCGAGATGATAAAGGGTGGGACAAAATATACAAGTCCAAATTAAGTGCCTCAGTTTTCACTCAAATGAGTTTCTATTTTTTTGTATACGAACTACCTTACTGAAAATAAAGAAGTTAGTACCCATTTACCTCTTTGCATTGCTTGAGTGCATGCCATGTACGATCGAACCACCTTGGTGGATCCATACAACAGATTGAAAAAATTTCACATTCCAACCAGTGCATCACATCTGGTAAAAAACCATGGTATGTGCTTTCCTGTCTGTGGGAAAATGCATATAAAAGATCCCTTGCTGCATTAGGAAAAATGTAATGGGTTTCCTCTGATGGCCGTCAGAATTTTCAAATGTTTGACATCCAATACTAGCCGATGATTAATTAATCATGTACCAGTACTCTAATGGTGTCGTTAAGCAAAACAAACTTAACTTTAACCTCATTGCAGGAGTTTCCTTTGACACGGTTAGTCAAACATCAGTCCTTGGTTTTTGAAAATTATAGGCAAATCGCACACATAAATATGCTAAGGCATGGACAAATTTCCAAAATAAATAAAAGAAGCAGTGTAGCTCCGATTGGATTTTGACTGTTACATCTACAAAATTGTTTATTAAACCAATATTTCCCGATTTTAGCGGGCAGCATAGCCCAGTGGTACAGTGCCCGCCTGATGCGCGTTCGGTCTAGGATCGATCCCCATCAGCTAACCACTGGGGTTATTTCTTGACATAACCATATATGTCCAACGCAACTTATAATGTGTTGAGTGCGTCGTTAAACAATTTTTTTTTTTTTTTTTTTTAAATTCCCGATTTGTTCAACAAAGAGATATGCCAGTTTAAGACTGGGGCGGATCCAGCTTTTCTGATGATG
>JAECMU010237536.1:0-25995 GCA_016106625.1 Dracogyra subfuscus | reverse complement strand
AATAATATACTTTGATAACAGTGTCTAGCTGTAGAAGTGCCACTAAGTCTTGATAAATAAATGTGTCATCTTGTTAAAGGGAGATAAGTCTGAAACACTTTGCACTTTAGGTGCGCAATTTATAGTCGTGTTTGTAACACCTTACACTGTCATAAATACGAATTTTACGATATCGTTTGTTTGATTATAGAATCAATGGTGAGTCTTTTTATATCTATGACTCATTAATGGTATATGAATGTTTGTATAATGCAATTTTGTAAACGTTTGCAATTAGTAGTTGGATCGTTTGTGATTTCGAATGTAGCCTATTTTCGTTTTACTTTACTTTAACTATTCATTTTAAATAAATTATTAAACACAACTCAGTACATACTGGCAGTTCTAGAAGTTTTTATTATACAAGTAATTCCAATAATTTTCAAACTGAAAATCCTATTCGTTTGGAGGTTTGTTTTTAGTAATAATATCTTGAGTGGACCAGTTTCGGTGAGCATTTAAGCATTCAATTCCAAACCATATCATTATTTATACACAAACAATTGTTATTCAAATATCTATGTTTTATTAGTAATTCTACACTTCAAATTAACACTAAACTGGCCACTATGTAGCAAAGATCACTGCACATGCGTCAAAAACTGTAGCATGCATCAGCAGTAACTATTGTTAACTACGTCACCTGTTTTGGTGATTGAAATGTTTAGTGGTATAGCTTACAGCCAAAACTTTCCAACACAAAACATTTCAGTGTTTTATCAAAACATGTATATTGTTCAACAAAACATGCACTTATAATAATTTATACAAATATATTTTAAAATTAAATATTTTAAGACAAATTACAAACTGTCCTTGAGATCGAGTGTTAACAGACAACATTTTAGGAACACGAATATAATAATTCTGATGTCTTGCAATTGTGTTAATAGTTGAACAAATGAGTAGTTATAATGTTAAAATTGTTTGGTTAAAACATATAAGCTGCATTCTGAGTTTTAATAACAGATATCCAGAAATATGTTTATGTTAAAACATATAACATTATAAGGACCATATATTTTTGGCAAGTATCTGTAAAGAGACTTTTGCCAGCAGACGCTGTCACAACCAGGTGACTTCGTTAACAAAATAGCAGTACAGCTGAGAACAGACAAAAATAGTTTTTAAAAATAAGCTTTGTTTCAAATAACAGTCTTAAAAAATCAAAGAAAAAGGGTATTAAGAAATAAATGTACAACGTTTATGACTGGGTAAAGTTCGATCTTGCTTTCTTTGCTCGTTATAACCTTATTTTTACGAACATTTCTGTGAATGTGACAGTCATTTGTTTATTTTCCACATGCAAAAGTCATCGGCGTCAGAAATCTTGAAATGTACGTACTGTTGAGCACAAACGATGAAACCACCAAAACAGGGCCACGGACGATAATAAATAATAATTTTTATTATTTAATTTTAAAGAAGATTACACAAATAGCAGTAACACTGACTAATTCAATTATCAGGTGCAGAGTGAGGAACTATTTTGTGTGACTCACAGGAAATGGGCACATGGACCAACTCCTCAAAAGGGCACCCAATGGTGGTGGTGTGTGGTGGGGGGGGACTTGAATATTTTAAGGGGGAATTGGTCCCCTAGTCGCCATCCCTGGATCCACCTTTGATTGTTCAAGAACATCATTTCAAAAAAAAATTGCAGATGAGTATAAAATAAAATTTTCTTTATACTGATAGTGTAGTTATGAAAACAAATATCACACTCAGACTGAATAAGCCATTATTTAAAGTAACTGCCAAATATTATCAAAGCAGGATTGAGTTATTGGTCTTATTTTTCTGTAATTAGGGTTTTATTATATATCTTATTAATTTTAACACTTTTTAACAGTTTTTTTTTTGTCTATTCTGAGTGCAGTGACTGAATGAAGTCTTTTTAACACAATAATGCTATTCACAATTGCTTTTTAATTATTATTTTTAATTGATATTGATGTTTTAAGTTTGTAACCTCCCTGAAATTAAGTGCCCTCCCCTCAAAAAAGTATTCCCCCAAAAAAAAATCCTAGCTGCGACCCTGGTTAATCACTGTACATTGTAGCATTATCTAAATATGCAAGCTGGTGCGAATTTTTGCTTTTGACAATAATATATTAATACATTTATGACAAAACTAATTTACTGTAAGTTTAACAGTACATGTATACCTGTATTGTTACATTTAGGAACATAAAATTGTGAAATTTGTATCAACAGCAAACTGAATTACCATTGTTCAAATTTTCATCTTTCAGAAGAATCGGTAAAAGAAGAAAACTAAAATTATGCCTGAAGATGGCCAACCTCCAAGACGGTTTGGATCAGCCTTTCACCGCTTTCCTGGGCGTGAATTCCATTATGATTTCGTCATGATGGATCACAGCTACTCCAAACCATGGAGTGCACACCCAGATGCCAGCAATGCCTATCCAGTCAAAGTGCTGTATATGTCCAAGTTGCCACGATCAACAGACAAGACTCCTAGGTTTTTAGTATAATTAACTACAGTGGTTTTACTGTTATTGTTTCATGCTATGACTATGTGCAATTATTAATATCCTTGATTATTTACTGATTTAAAACACAACAGTGATAAGAGTTAATATCATTCATCTCACAGGGCTTCTATAATTTTTTGAAAATCCACTGGCCAAGGGATCAGAGAATTTAAAAATGTACTAGCCAAAATTATAAATTCACTAGCCCTACTTTAGTTAAACTTAAAGGGACATTCCTGAGTTTGCTGCACTGTAAGATATTTCCGACTAATAAAATATTTTTACGATTCAACTTACATATTCAGGGTACGAACTTGGGATTTTTTTTGACTCGCCAATCGGGCCACTCATAGCAGCACTTTGACTCGCCCGTACAACTTTTGAGTGGCCCAAGGCTGCATTTTGTTTTAAAAATACCTTACTTAAATTGCACTTTACAAAAACATGTTATATCATACAAACAATAATAATAACACAAAAGAAGGAAACACAACTTGTTTTAGTTTCATAACAAATACAATAACTCAACTTGTTTATTTACAAGACAATCAACAACAACAACATCGTGACACTTGTGTGATCTGTCAAGAGTTCAGTTAATTAGAAGTTACCACAATACACGCACGTGCATAGCAAATGAAATTAGTTGTCATTGTTGGCATTGACGACCTGGTGTTTAAACTTTGGGGTATAGTAGACTCGGTATAATTCGTAAACACAATGGCAGGGCTCACCCTGGATCAAAAATACCTGTAGCCAAAATATTAGCCAAATGGAATTTTTATTAGCAATATTGAAAATGCTTTAGCCAAATTTGTTTTACGCAGTACTGTATAGAGTATTTATATATGAATATGAAAATGTATCTTTTTCAGCTAATTGTGTACAAACGGGAATAAATGTGAATAACAAAACCTCAATGGGGGTAGGGGCAGTTAATATATTACTTCCAAGTTTTTCAGCGGGGGTGGGATTGAGATAGTGTTATGCAATATCTTCAGAGTTTGAAACCAGTACTGACATGCCTATGCCATTAAATTAACAAACACAGAAATATGGGGGTGGGTGGATGTTATGGCTGGTGGTGTTTTCTCTTTCTTCCTGTTTCTGCCAAATAAAATGTTTAGTTATTTTTTATATACAGTATATACACAGCTCATTATTTCTGTAAATAGCAATCTTTATGTTAGTTTGAATAACTTTTTTTTTTAAGTGACCCATCAATTCCCAACCCCAAACAATTTAATAATTTGTGCCATGTTGTTGCTTTCAGCATCGTGTTAAATATTTGTTGTGATTTCTGCATACAAAATACCTCCGCTAAGAATGCCGACTTCACAGTATACTCCATTTAATAATAAATAAAAAAATAATAATAAAAAAAAAAAAAAATTATTTTAATAAAATTAAAATTTACGGTCATTTTAAAATCCAGCTAACTTATTATATGTCAACTCACAGTCTTACAAAGTTATATCTAAAATTATCTAACAAATATGATTATTGTAGTAAACAGATTTTATTCAGTGTACATTTATTGTATAATTGTATAATTTAAATAATCATTTTATAATGCATGTTCATTTCCGGCGATCGCTATTTGCATGCGTGCTCTCGACCATGGGTACGAAATTAACAAAGACAAAGGAATAAACAAAACCTGCGGTTAGGTATTCATTGATGCGAATAACTATTGTTTTTCTACAAATTCACATCAAGATTTACTTTTACGTTTAATGTCCGCAACAATATATCTGGGCATGCTGGTGTCAGCTGACCGAAGCGTGACATATATTCGAACCGAGAGCTGTCCTCTGTTCGTCCAACGAATGTTCTTCCTGACGTTCGTTAACTATTTGATTGGTGTTCGTCGTGTCCATTTGGTTTAACGTGAAGCGCACAAACCAGTCTAATGAACGTTTTGTTTTCTCTCAGTCTGGCTGAACTCAGACTTCAAGAGGGCTTACATGTTTTTCGGCCCTGAACTAGCATGTGTTCAAATTGACACGCATTGTCGGTCTGTTTTTATAACTTTGGCTCAAAGATTTTACAAAGTAAAAATAACAAGTTACAGATCTTCCAGACATTGCTGTCATACATGTTGAATACATGCCGTTAAAATTAATAGCCGTGATTACATTGTAAGGCCTACGCTGTATTCTGCATACCATTTCTCGTTACCAGTCGCGAGATCGCTATTACGCTAATTGAATATTTGATAGTATTATTATGTTTGAGGTGTCGAATAGATTATGTAACCGTTTGTTCACATCAGAAGACAGAAAATGGCTTAGCCAAAATTTTAGCCACTTGCAAATTTTATTAGCCGTTTAAAAAAAAAATTAGCCTAATTTGGCTACCGACAGCGCGAGCCCTGAAAACCTGTCTGTCTCTCTGCAAATCATAGCGTAGCGAAATGCGACTATTTATTCCGATTGTGACTAAAGATGGACATGTCCGAGGTGTTCCGATTGAGCCTACGAATATTACGGGCCGACTGGTCGAGACATTTCGAATGGTTTTGGGGCATCCGATATTATATCCTATATGAGTTTGATATTGCAGTAACAGTAACAGTAACAGGAAACCAGTTGACAACAATAAATACAAATTAAACTCCCTGATCAACTAGTAATTTGCATTTTATACCTAACATAATATGCGGAAATTTTGGGTTGCCAGGCGGGCGACACGTGATAAGGTTTTGACTTGCCCGATGCCATTTTGACTCACCACGGGTGACCGGGCAACCCTTAACTTCGTACCCTGCATATTAAATATATTTTCTTGTTTAGAATATCAGCGTCTGTATATTTAATGTGTTTCTGGTCATCTTAATATTGATAAAAAGCCCAAACTGCATTTCGTCTTCAAATAATTTCGTATGCACGAAAAAATTAGTTTTTTGGAATTAAAATGAAAATTAACTTTTTACAAATATTAGAACAATCAAAAACACGTTTAATATAAAGCCTCTGATATTCTAAACGAGAAAATACATTTAATATGTAAGTTTAATCGTAGAAATATTTTAAAATCTTAAAATATTGCAGCAGTCAGGAATGTCCCTTTAATTTGATGTGTTACCTAATGAGAGAGACGGAGATTAAAAATTCTAAGAGTGGGGGGTGGTGGTAGGATATTCATATTTACCAAATAGACTTAACTGGAGCATTTAACCATTTGTTCACCAATTGTTGGGCATGGCAATATCAGTTATTTACTAGCCCAGCCTTGAATATCACTAGCCATGGGAGTGGGGCTACCATAATCTAAAAGCCCTGTCCCTCCATATACTGTATTCTGAACTACAAGTAAGTTATTTTGAACATGCAAGTTACCGTGTGTATATATATCTATATATATATATATATATATATATATTTACATACATGTATGACATAACCATCATTATTTATTTGTTGGACCCGGTAAGAGACATATGTATTGCTTTAACAGTACTTTCAGAATGCTTTTTGATAATTTCAATGATGTCAACATTTCAGTGAACCTGTTAACATTGATGTTCAACAAGTGTCGCCTTCACCGGCGTTGCCATATGATTTATCAAAGGCACGGAATTTGATGAACGAGTGCGAGAGACATGCTAATCTTGTTCGAACCGAAGATGCTGGCCAGGACTGGGAAGACCACATTACACGGTACTGTTGCTCTACAGTGTGTATCACCAAATCAGTAAAAGTTTAAAATTAAAGTTTTGTTTTTTTAACAACACCACTAGATCACATTATTGGTTAATCATCAGGTATTGGATGTCAAACATTTGATAATTTTGATGTACAGTCTCAAGGCTAGCTGTGGGTCAGCAGAAAATTTCATCAAATTATCAATTCGTATTTGAAAACCTGCAGAAACCCATTTATTTTCCTTCAAAACATCATTTATTTCATGAAATTATTTCAACAAATTAAAATAAAAGTCACCAATTATTTTTTTTAATTCGCATATGGTGAATCTGGCGAGTGTCGGAGCTAGCCTTGAGTCTTAGAGAGGAAACCTGCTACATTTTCCATTAGTAGCAAGGGTCTTTTACATGCACCATCCCACAGACAGGATAGCACATACCATAGCCATAGCATATACCTGTCATAAAATTTGTCACAAATGAATTTGTCTAGCATCTTTCGTTTATGCCAAACCAATATCAACATAAACGATAACTTATTCATGCAAAGCTGTAATCATTCATCAGAATATCTAAAAAGACGTGTTGGCTAATTTTATCACTGTTTTTGGAAGAAAATAATAAGAGAACAATCTTAATTGCCGTTTGAGAAAGATAAAATATATCTGTTTAAAATCAGCATCACATTTGATCAAAGTCGGCAGTGCAGTGATACAAAGTCGGCATTGTCTTTAGAAGTCTTGAAAAAGTTTAGAAACATAGTTACACATTCACTTTGATAATTTTACTACATTCACAAAATCATATGCTGTTTGGAAATTAAAGGGACTGAGCCGTAGTAAGAGTTACGTTTTTTCCCCACAACAAAATAAATACTCAACTACTGAAAGCATTTGTTCTTGTAAACACTAAAACCTCACCAAGGACCTTTCGGTTGTCTGAAAAATTCAAATTTTATGCCATGAGAAATAGTCCAGTAGTTCACAGATTGACCACACCGGTAACCATACGTGGCAGACAATAATTGTATCTTAATTACTGATGATTGGCGGCTGGCTTATTCATGAGACAATACCCATTCTCAAAAACGTTTATGGATTACTGTAACTTGAATCACCAATTTAGTACACAGAATGTTTTGTCTATTTTAAAACAATTTACTTTTTTTTTTAATGTGGGGGAAAAAGATAAATAATTAGTGTTGAAAATAGTTATGTCTATAATTTGTTACTAAATTTGGAACAAGTTATACTCATGTTTTATTTATTGCTTGTAAAATATTCATATTGTAAAATGTTTGGAGAGGCCTTAATGTAGACTAATGCCTGTTGGCTAGTCCCTTTTAAGGCAATAAATATTGTTTAAACCAATGCTTATATTTTTGCAGTGCTGGCTGGAGTATGCAGCAGAATCGTCTTTTCAACAAAGTTATTAAGGCATTACAGATGGACAAACTGGCTAGACTCGCTTACGAAAGAGTATGAGTACTTATATATATCCAGAATATAAAGTCTTGCGGTATAGGTCAAGTACTTTATATATATCCATAATATAACGTCTTGCGGTATGGGTCGAAAGAAAAACATTTTAATCTGCAGCATCTGCATGTCTAACATAGTAATTGATTTAAAGAATTAGAGAAGAAACCTGCAATATTAGAATACGAATGACTTGATTGAGATTTATTTTTACATTATTTTATATATATTGTAAAATTATTATGAAGTGATTAAGCAATACTTGTATAATATAATGTTGGGTGATTACTTTGTCATTAAAATCAACCATTAAAAGAAATATCTGACTGAATTATATTGTATATTTTCCTGTGTATGAAATGAAACCAGTGTTCACTGTATAAATTGCTTTGTACATAAATATAAGTAGTTGCATATACATAGATATATAATGTTTGTCTAATTATTGTTGCAGCTGGATAACGAGCCCATCATGAGACGTATTCACATTGACAAGACTGCTCGAAGAGTTCGCCAAGCTTTGGCCAGTGTTAACTGGGTACTGTCCATATTTAATTTGTCAGTTTGTGCAAAATGCAGCTGTTACATATTTTATTCTAATTCATCGCATGAAACCGTGACTCTTGAGTTTGTACAATTTTAGAAGTTTCATGAATAATTTGGCAAAATGAATACCCTGTATTTTATTTTTATAGCACTTGCTATTTATTGGATAAAATGCATGTGATTTAACAATCAGCATGGCAGCATCACTGTAATCAAAATAATGGTCCTCAGAGCACATACCCACCTACCTTTGATACATTATTATGAATACACTCCCAACAGTGGTATACAAGGAGTTACTGTACAATAACATTTACTATGACAAGTTAACAAAGAGAAATAAACATAGAGGATACTCCCCGAGTGTCTTATGATGTCTAATTTTATACTTTTTCAACGAGTGCTGATACATTATGATATCACAAGATACAAGATGGGTATTCTTTTTATCATCCATTATCATTCTTTTCATCTGTGACACTTGTACACAGTATCAGTAATGTGAGTTGTATGTCACTATATTTGGCAGCGGTAGACTCGGACGACAGTGGTGTTATGTCACTAATGATAGGTTGAGCACTGAAATATACAAAGTGACGTTTCAAAATAATGTCTTGTGATTAAAATTTAACCAATCAAGATTATAAGAAGCGATATCTCCTAGGAGGTATTGCATATTATAGTTCCCTGCGATATCTGCTACAAAAGCTTTTAATGGATTGTAAGTGATTAATATTAACAAAAGTATTGACAAAAGTTGCAGTCTAGTTTGTAGTGCCAGGGAGCTGCCCAAATGTTAATGCACATATTGTAATAATTGTAGGACATGTTAAATTAGTCTTTAAAAACTAGAATAGGATAAAGCAGACCAGTGAAAGTTTAGCTGGACATACATGTATAATATTACTAAGACATTGATCTTATGGCAGGACATGAAGTTAGCCCAGTGGCTGCACTGTTTCCTGATGGAGAACCTCAGTCTACAGCTGCTGGCTGCCTACCTCGACGTCATGCAGACACTCAAAAGCAAGGTACGTGTCTTGTAATTTATACTCTGGATTATGTTTAACTTTACTTTATTAATAGTGGTTTGTAAATTAGTAACACAATTTATATAGCTATTTGACAGTCGTGACTCACTGAACATATGGCGAAGAAGTTAATTAATACTGAGTATGTATAAAAAAACAAAAAACATTTTTTAGGTAAATTTGACTTGTTCCACTGTATACTTCAAACTTTATAGGAGTTACGTTATTTTTAAAATTACATTATACTTTATTCAGATACCATCGCTGATTGAGAGAATGACATCGGTACACAGTATACTTCATACTTTACAGGAGTTATCTTATTTTTTAAATTTTATTTTATTCAGATACCATCACTGATTGAGAGAATGACATCGTTACACAGTATACTTCATACTTTACAGGAGTTATATTATTTTTAAAATTACATTTTATTTTATTCAGATACCGTCGCTGATTGAGAGAATGACGTCTTCGTTCATTCCTCGACTGTCAGCTGTTTCCCAAGAGGCTATGAATCTCTTACTTAAGCGATCGTGGGATCCGGTACAGAATGTGCTGTCTCAGCAGAAACTTGTAAGCAGCATTTTGTGTTGAATCATTAACTACAAACATTTTTGTTTAGGTACTGATTTCTTTTTCTTGTGTTAAAAATAATATATAGTCTTCACAAAAAGTAGGGGAACCTAAAATACTAATGCTAATATATACCATTAGACCGAACATATGTTTTGACCACAGACATCCTAGTAAAGAATGTTCAGGTCTGTTTATCAACACACCAAAACACATTCCATAGTTTACACGTGCATCACACAGTTGCGTGAGGTGTCATTCTCAGTTTTGACAATTTCCAGAAATGTCGAATAATCACTGTGGAACATTATTTTTGACAATGTTTTTCATTCTGTTGATCATACAGTTGTTATTGTTTTGTTTTTAGTCATTTTTATTCTTTGAATTTGTGATTTACTGAAGAAAAAACCCGTCAAATTTCAAATTTCACTTCAGACCCCGATCATCCATCAAGATCTTAAGTGGTCATAAAACCTATTGTAATAGTGAACTACAGGTTGTAATGTATGCCCAGTTAATTCACTATTATCATACAACCATTCCCCACAGCTAATAGTAATATTAAATATACCTCACAATTTTGACAATTGTAAATTCTTATTAGAGTTCCCCTACTTTTTTTAAAGAGTATAGTTACTTCCCTTAAATTGCACACTCATGGGCATGTATATTCGCTATGTCATGCTTGTTATCAATGTTTTGAATACTAGATTTTGAAACAAGGATGTTAGTCGACTGGAATTGTTCCAAAATGCTGAAAATTACCTCTGTTTTCTTGTGTGTTTTTAAAGATAAGATCAAGATTTAAATTTTAAAACAGTATCACATCCCTATTGAAATTATGGCTATGTACTGTAATTCTTAAAAAAAGAGAGAAAAAAAAGAGAAAAGAAAAAACTTAGTTTACTTTACTTTTAGCTAAAACTAGCTTTTCAGCAATAATAATAAGCAGAATTTTTTACTAGTCCGCTGGACAAAAATTAAATATATAACTACTTGTCCACTGATATTTTCATGTGTCCGAAAACATTAGTTTTATTCAAGTGAAGGAACAATGTGTTTAATTGCTAAAAATGACATGGCATTGTAAAATTTAACCATTAAGGTACATTTTACTTGTCTGAGGAAATTTTCACTTGCCAGGACAAATGAACAAGTGCTTATTTGGAACACTGCTGTTTAAAATGCTTACAAAGTGTATTATAGTATCATTTGCTATATATATACATGCAGATTATATTTCTAGTCACAAAATCTGTGTGACTCTGCCTTTAATAAGTCAATGACCGTATGACCATGTCTGTAAGACATATTGTTATAGATGTACATTTTAAGTTTATAAAATGTAGACATTGACCCTTTAATAATAGTATGAGTATTTGGTATGACGTCATATTTTAAATGACGTCAGAGAAACTTGTTGACATCTAGAGATTGCTGGAAGTTTCTCGAAGTTTCAAGAAACGTCTAGAAAACGTCAAATGGTATAAAAACACTTTGTGCGTGTTCAAAGACAGGCAAATTTTCTTATTAACGAACAACATAGCCACGTGCTGTTTTACATCTGAGTCTTGTGCAAACGCCTCATTCTATTCACAATTATATCTGCCGATGACCGAAGACAACAACAACAACCGATCATTGAGAATAAATCGGAGATCGACATTACATCGGAGACTGACATTTCGTGGACTGATTCAGTGACATTTAGTAAGATTGATAAGAATCTGATTATTATCATTAGTTGTAATTTACTTACTATATATACTGACTTGTAACTGTAACTTATATTTAATTATTTTATTAAATTATTAAATATAATACAGTGTTCTTTATATGTTGGCTTCACGTAAATAAAAGGTTATTTCTACCATACCGTAACAATATTAATATGTGTTTTACAGAAAAAACTGCCAGGCAATCCCTTGCTTCTGATTGCCCCGAGCGGTCCGATACAGCCGCATCTGACGAACTCGAAGCGCTACAAGTTCTGGAACAGCCAACTAGCCAACCTGGGCAAGGTTGTCCCGGTGACGATGCACACGGCTAGCGGAGGGAGTGGAGTGGCAATAGCCCAGTGCCTAGAACACATGATTGGAGCTGTACGCACCAAAGTGTTAGAGGTCTGTTCAGTGTGGAATCTGTTATCATTCATTTTAAATCTCTGCAGCTGTGAAAATGTGTTACAGTTGAACTTGTCATGTACAGTAAAATTTCTCAAAACCATAAACGGTAAACTGGAATTTTGTCAAAACCATATATTTTTCATGGTCCCGTGATTTACTTTTGCTTTGGTCAACATCCCTGTAAACTGGATAGGCCTCGGTACAGGAATTTTTACTTGGTCCCTTGGGTATCCAGTTTACAGAGATTTCATTGTACGGTAAAACCCCTCTAAACCGGACACCCTCGGGTATCCACTTTAGAGAGGTTAAGTTCAGTACTGATTTTTAAATGGGACTAACAAAAATGTCCGGTTTAAGAGTATTCTGGTTTACAGAGGGTCCGGATTTTAGAGGTTTCATTGTGTAATTCATCATTAAATTGCTAAAAGATAACACCAAAATGAAATAAATACAGTTCATGAAAGCCCTAATTTTATTTTATTTTCTTAGACATACTAAAACTTTACCTACACTCTTTTCCATATTAGTTTACAGTGTCTTTGGTACAGCTTAAACCCTGTTAACTGCATCACATAAAAGAAACATACTTAATTTCTAAAACACTGCAACATTGCTATGAATTGCATTTGAAGCCACTGAGATGGGATGCCGTGTTGACTTTTATTTTATTTGTACGTTTTTCACCTTTTCAGTCTAAAGGCCACACTCAGAATCGTCCAATCATCTTAGTGGGATGGAATATTGGAGCTCTTGTCGCTTGTCATGTAAGATATTTCATATTTACTGTTACAGTTATTTAGTTTTTGACTTTCAGAATGATTATTATCTTTGTAATATACCCAATTCGTATATATATTTTTTGGGTGTCCTCTATCGGTGCTCTTAAATGTCTTATTTGTTATGTGTTTTTTTTTTACCAGGTTTCATTGGTGGAATCGGTGACTGCAGTTGTCTGTCTTGGTTTTCCAATGTGTGGCATAAATGGAGTGCGAGGGGTAAATATTTCATCAATATATTTTAAAATAAGAATTTATTTTTTAGTATTATACATGTATGAAAATTTAATTGTTTTTCAAATCTTAATTCTCTTAAACAGAATTTTAAGCAGATACCACTATTGTATTGTCTGTCTGTTGCTTTGTCGATCCCTCCTAACAACTTTTCCATTATTAAAAAGGTTTTCTCTACCATTTTCTTTTAATGGTTTAATGACAGGCTGTAGTTCATTTGTAGAGTGATATGTAGTGTCCCGTCTATAGGAGGATGCATTTAAAAGACAGCATGCATCTTTTCTGTGGAAGCACGTGGAGTTTGAAACGAAAAGTGCTTATTTTCAGTGCGACTAGCGCGTCATTATAACCAGAAATTACAGAACAATCTCGAAAGAAATTTAGCATTTTTACTTCCATGCTCGCACTTTCATTCCAGCACTTGCGACGTTTCACGACCCGAATGTACTCGGCCCCATTCTGGGGCAAATGCTATGTTCCGAATGCCTCAGTCGAGATTTACCGATTATTAACGAGTGTAATGGCCTCATTTTGAGAACTGCAAACAATAGTCAGGCGAGACGACATGGAATCACTTAGAGTTTGATGTTTTTACAAGCACATGTTTAAATTTAAACATGCCTAGTGGAAAGTGTGGTTTTAACAAAACGTGGTGTCAATAATATGCGTGGATCAGAGAGTAAGGGACGTGTCAAAGGCCATGTGTTCCTGTTGTCGCAAGGATATTAACATTGGTGCCATTAAAAAACATTGTTTGAAAAGGCTGGTTAGGG
The DNA here is from genome assembly GCA_016106625.1 of Dracogyra subfuscus. NCBI lineage: Eukaryota > Metazoa > Mollusca > Gastropoda > Neomphalida > Peltospiridae > Dracogyra > Dracogyra subfuscus. Next base: position 12,272 of record JAECMU010237536.1, on the reverse strand, counting down.
TTTGTATTTATGGTCCTTGAAAACATAAGGTAAGTCCTTGAAAAGTGCTTAAATTTTATGGGTCCTTGCCTGTATGAACCATAAAACAGCGTGTTTCTTTTCTTTCATTCGATCATGTGTTAACACAACCATTATGTTAGACACCAAATAGCTAAAGCTTTAAATGTGCTGAGGTGTCATTAAACAAACAGTCCATTCCTTTTTTTTCTTTTTCTTTTATATTTGACTTGATTAACATTTGTTTTCATCACTTCATGTTTTATTTATTTTTGTTTGAAACTTTCGTCAGTTTGAGACATAAAATAAGTATACAGCATCTGCTAAAATTTTCTTTTCGTGGCTATTAGATGCTATAGTGTAATGGTCTATAGGTGTAGATGGGTGGGGATTATAATTTGGTATTAAATACTGGTTGGTGGGCCCATTGGGCTATTTCTCACTCCAGCCAGTGCACCATGACTGATACATCAAAGGCTGTGGTATTTGCTGTCCTGTGGGATGGTGCACATAAAAGATCCCTTGCTACTAATGGAAAAAATGCAGTGGGTTTCCTCTCTAAGACTATATATGTTAAATGACCAGATGTTTGACATCCAGTAACAGATGATCAATAAATCATTGTGCTCTAGTGGTGTTGTTAAACAAAACAATTTGTTTTTAAATATATAATGCTGGATGACGGACTTAATGATGTTAACACTATCCTATATTGCAGGATGTTGAAGATTCACTGTTGGACAGTAAAACCTGTACATTTTTTGTGATTGGCCAACATGCGGACATGTGCAGTATTGACGCCATTGAAGATCTGCGTGAGCGTATGAAGGCTGAAAACAGTTTGCTGGTTGTAGGGGGCGCTGACGACAACCTCCGACTGTCCAGGTCTAAGAAAAAGAAGGAGGGAATAACTCAGGCTATGGCTGACCGAGCCATTTTGGTGAGATCTGTAATTGTGTTGGTGGTTTGGTCGGGATTTGATTTTGCCATCAAATATTCGAAAAAGCATGAAGTGCAGTGAATCTTAGATTTTTTTTCCAGTAGCAGATCTTTATGATTATGTTTTTCACCATTCCAACCAGTGCCCCACAACTTGTATATCAAAGTATGTGGTATGTGCTTTCCTGTCCATGGAAAGGTGCATTTAAAAGATACCTTATTGCTAATGGAAAAAAATTAGTGCTTTTCCTTTGAAGTCTACATGTTATATTTATCAAATGTTTGTCCAGTAGTCCAATAATCATTAAGAGGTGTCATGAAAAGAAACAAACTTTTAACCTTTTAGTATTATGTACTCTACCAGTCACTGCTTCATAAATGGTACATGTGATTTTGCAGTTGAAATCTATATTTACAAAAACAAATAGTAGAATTGAAATGCTGAGATGTGACCTTTATTGGAATAAGGTATTTTGTTTGCAGTTTTTTTAATAATTAATTTAAAAAATTTCAAATGGATTTCGCATCCTTGTGCCACCATAATGTTTGTAGGGAAATTCATACAAAAAATCCAGTGGTAGTAAAGAAAGTGTTACTTTTATGTGAACAAACGACATGCAGTAGAACTCTGAAGGATGTATGCTACCAAATCAAATCCCATAGACGACAATAGTAACATGTGGCTAAAACTCCTACCTGCAGCATATCAATCGACATAAACACCATGGATATAAATACTACCACCCCTCACACCCTTAAAGTGAACCAGAAAAAATTGGGGGTCAAGCTGCTTGGTTCTGAGATAACGGGTAGCGTCTGTGACAACCCTAGTTCCACACAAAATTCGAATACTTGTTTTTACAGGTACCCCATACATGTTTCAAGCACAAGGCTACTTGACACATTGGTACTAGATGAATTAAAATTGCATTTTGTTTTTACCCACATGAAACTATTATTTTTTACAACCAACACACTCACATCATTTATAACCAATCACAGGACTTGTGGTGTTCACTTCTCTATCAAAAGTTGGGTGCACCTCAAACTTTGACCCAGCCAGAAGTTATTTGGTTTAGTACTACCTGAAGGACCGAATACACCGCAACGCTTAAACTAAAAACGAAGTCCTGAGTTACACTTACACAATGTTGACTGAATGGTTAGGTAGAACTACCTGATGGGTCAGACACTTCCTCAAGCGCCGACAGAGGTGGAGCCTATAAGATTCAGCTGTATATTTTTAACAATTAACATGTTTAATCTCAATAGCTGCTGGTGAAATAGTGCTGGAGTTTTGTTAAACATTCCTGTCAACGTTCATTGAATATTTACTGACTGAATAGATTGCTTGGGTGTCTAAGGGTAATTGTTTTGCCCTCGAACCACAAGAAGCCCTAGCAACCAGAATTGTTTTCAGGTTTTTCAAAATTTTCAACTTTCACCCAGGTAGATTGTGAAGTCAAAAGAATGAACCCTTATGGCTTGTTTATACACCCTTTGGTGAAAACAGCTTGCAAATGCAGCTTTTGTTTTGAAAATCATTGGACACTGTGTAAAATATTTGTATACAAATTCAGCTATGAAATCAACTATCCACACAAAATGATTGATTAATGAAATAGTTTTTTGACTTTTTACAGGATGAAATCTGTGAGTTCCTGGGAGGAGTTTTGTGCCAGTCCGCCGTGGCGACAGACATTCAAGAAATTGGAGAATTTGAGTTGAGAAATAAGAAAAAACGAAAGATCTCGAGAGACCTGTCTACCGATTACCCGACACTTGCAGTAAGCTTTAATTTGTAATGATCTCAGCAGTGATAGAAATAAGCAGAAGCTTTTTCTAATCGACTTGACAGACACATCTAGAAATCTACTTGTCCACCAATATTTCTACTAGTTCAAATATATGGTTTTATGTTTTTGATTGCTCAAAATTAAACTGCATTGAAAATTTTTACATGTCCACTCGACAACCATAGAGGTGCATTTTGTTTGTCCAAGCAGATTTTTACATGCCAGGCCAAATGGACAAGTGCTTATTTCGAATGCTGCTGAAAATATAATATTCTTGCACAGTTAAAATGAAAGCTGGGTCCATATTTTCTAAGCTATCTTAACACAGTGATATCATAAAATCATCATAGGTTATGATTTCACTATGACGTGTGCTATAGTGAAATCATAACCTATATATAGTAGTTGTTATGCTTGAATTTATTGAAAATGTATCTTCACTCTTTTTAAATATTATATTAATATGTTTGTGGAGGGCCTGGTGGAAGATTAGCTAATGCTAAACCAGTCACCCTCCTTAAAAAAAGTTATTATTATTATTATTATTATTATAGCCTACAACAGTTTTACGATACTGAAACACTAAGAAGGCTTTGTAAATTCTAACCTGATGTACCATGACATGTTAGTGCTTTTGGGACTAAGATCACTGGAGTGTCAGCTATCACTACTGCCAACCCACTAGTGACGTACTAGCTGTAAACATATTTGGACATTAGCCCAAACCATTACATAAAGTGCTCTGAATTTAAAATGTTATAAGAGTAATATTTCTTGTTTGTTAGAGATTAGTTGTGAAGTAGCATTGTTTTGATTTTACTCTGTTTAGACATAGGGTAGGATGTAGCTTAATGATAGATCACTTGCTTGAGGTGCGATTGATTGTAGGATTATCTCCCTTGGTGAATAAACTTGTGTGGTGTTTTTCCCTTGCTATCCTTTCTGTGGGGAAATGTTTATGTTATATTTACAGCTGATTGGTAAGAGTAGCCTATGTCTATGTTGACAGCAGTAGGTTTTTCACTCTGTAGCCTAAGTGTCACAATTTGCATAGATGAGAAATTTGTAGTTAAAATGTGTTCAGGTGTGTCTTTAAACATTCCTTCCCCATCTCAATCAGTGCCCCACGACTGGTGGTGGTATGTGCTGTTCTGTCTGTGAAATGGTGCATATAAATGATCCCTTGCCACTAATGGAAACAATTTGACAATTTTTCCTAAGAATGTGTCACAATTATAAAATGTTTTGACAACCAATTGTCAATGCTTAATTAATCAATGTATTCTAATGGTGTCATTAATTAAGAGCAGATTAAAAAAATTTGACCATTGCTTTCATTTTCTGTTTAGATTCAAAGAGGGGCACCGAAGAAGACTGTAGCTACGACCGGAGTGTATCCTGGTTTGACGTTCACCACTCAGGTGAAACCGAACGAGTGGTCCGCAGCTCCAGGTTAGTTTATCATTATCAAATATACTTAATGGCCCATCAAGTGCATTGAAACCCCTCTAAACTGGACACCCATGGGGATAGGTAAAATGCTCAGTTATAAGGAGTATCCAGTTTAGAGAGATTCTGTTCTGTATTAATATTTTAAAAGGGACTGTGAAGAATTCCAGGGCGGGTCATAGCCTAGTGGTAAAGCTCTCGCCTAATATGTGGCCGCTTTGTGATCAAGGCACATTGAACAATTTTTCGTTCCAGTTGGTGCATATATCAATTGAAAAGAGAAGCCCATCAAGTGGCGACAGTGGGTTTCCTCTCTACATCTGTGTGGTCCTTAACCATATAATCATAAAATAAAATGTGTTCGAGTGCGTCATTAAATAAAACATTTCTTTCTTTATTACCCCTCATCCATTCCTTCATACAGTATGTCATTACCTGTTGATGTACAAAAATATTAATACAAATATTCCTTCCTAAATTGACACATTTAGGAGGGATGGAATTTGAAAATAGAATATATTTTATTTGTTCATAAAAATATTGATAATTGTTTCACAATTATTCTGAAGAATAAAATCCTGTTGAAAAATATATGCCATGATTAATTTTGGCACTGAAATTATCAAACATTGGGATTTTTATTTATTTTTAGATCGGAAACCAGCCCCACGAAAGCGGCAGGCTAGAAGCCCTTTGTCGGGTATACCCAGAAAGAAGATAACCTTGTTATCGAGCTACCAAGCAGCCACATCTGTGAAAACGTCACTGGTCCTCTCCTCCCTTCCACAGATGGGTAAGCCCATATTCACTGTCCCTGGAGCCAAGGAGCTGTCAGGATTACTGCAAGGCGTAAAGAATCCCACAGATCAAGATTTGGCTGCCAAGACGAGCACGATAACCACTATTCCCCTGTCCAAGTTGCTGACATCTACCAGCACCACAATGTCTGTCTGCGAGAAAGGAGCAACTCCGAAATATTTAGCATCTGTAGTGAAGGAAGGCCAAAGTGACGAGGATAAAACGGCATGGCTGGCAACTCAGGGAGGAAGCGGAACCCACAAAATTCTGCTGAAGACTCGGACATCGTCTCCATTCACTATCCCGCTGTCCATGGCACAGAAGCTGGTGAATGGATCCCCCTTACTTCACATTACATCTGCATCCACCACACCCACTCAGATCCACCATTTGTTGTCATCGGTTACCAAAGCATCGTCCATGTCTCCTATGGGCAAAACCATCCTGATCACCAGTGAAAACTTCACGTCGGCTGCAAACTCCCCAATTCTGTCTCTTGCTAGCTCGAAGAAAACTCCTGTCACGGTTTTTACGCCCAAAGTTGTCTCTTCGTCACAGAAACTGAAAACGGTTGCGCTAGTGTCTCCACCTCCCGATCAAGAAAAGGTCAAAGAAATACAAAGACTCCAGTTCCATGACTTCCCTCTGACAACCGCAACTTTGACAAAGTTGTCTGGATCTTCAACAGTCACCCAAGCAAAGATTTTAGGAAGCAGTCAGCAAATGGATATAAGCAAGTCGATTGGAAATATCACAACCAAGTCAGCTAGTGTGATGTCAGCCAACAAGAGTCTGATAAATCCAAGCACGTTAACGATTCCTCTCTCTGCAGTGACTACGAAGGCTGGAACACACAGTCCAGTCCTGATCTCAAGTTCGGATGTTGGTACGTATAAGATACAGACTGGGACAACATTTTCTGCGTCAACATTTGCAGTGACGTCGCCGTCAGTTTCACAGGTGGGCACATCATCAGTCAGACCTTCTCTTGTTGCCAGTGAGACGATAGGGAAAGTGCCCTTTGTGTTAGAATCGAGCCCATCTGTGTCTGCGAGTGTTATAACCCCTGCATCTGTGGCTTCTAGTTCAAACTTGCCTGGTAGTGACGAACAAAGATCTGTAACTTTGTCACTGGCAGGGTCATCATCATCATCATCATCATCAGAAACTGTCATGACCGACTCGCTAGTTCAGTTAACGTCGGTGAAATTGGATTCAGTTGTTAAGACAACAGCACTGAAATCCGAGTCGCTTGTTTCATCCCCATCAGTGCAATCAGCTGTTTCACAGATTTCAGCCTCTTCAGAGAAACCTGTCTCGTTTGTTGTCCCATCTTCAGTGGAGGTTGGATCCTCTGTTGTGACGTCTTCAGGATTCTCTGTTGTTTCGGGTTTGGAGAAAGCAACACTGCCAACTATGACAACTTCAGTGCAGTGGGATTCGCCAATTCTAACACCTCTGGTGAAATCCGGTTCATTGGACGTGGCAGCTGCAGGAAAATCTACTTTAAAACCGGTTTCCTCCTACTCCACAACTTCCAAGCCTATTCTGCGTCCCATTGCATCCACACGGACACGCAGAATAAAGACCCCGAAACAGTACGATCTCTGAATAGCTTGTGTACAATATGTTTTTATGGGCAATCTCTGAATAGCTTGTGTACAAAGGGTTGTTGGTAATTGGTGAATAGCTTGTATGCAGAACGTTGGTATCGGCAATCTCTGAATAGCTTGTGTACAAAGGGTTGTTGGTAATTGGTGAATAGCTTGTATGCAGAATGTTGGTATCGGCAATGTCTGAATAGCTTGTGTACAAAGGGTTATTGGTAATTGGTGAATAGCTTGTATGCAGAACGTTGGTATTGGCAATCTCTGAATAGCTTGTGTACAAAGGGTTGATGGTAATTGGTGAATAGCTTGTATGCAGAACGTTTGTATCGGCAATCTCTGAATAGCTTGTGTACAAAGGGTTGTTGGTAATTGGTGAATAGCTTGTATGCAGAATGTTGGTATCGGCAATCTCTGAATATCTTGTGTACAAAATGTTGTTATCGGCAATCTCTGAATAGCTTACAAGTGTACAAAATGTTAATCTCTTAATAGATCATGTACAAAAGGTTGTTGTTAGCAATCTGTGAACAGCTTGTGTACAATATGTTTTTATCGGCAATCTCTGAATAGCTTGTGTACAAAGGGTTGTTGGTAATTGGTGAATAGCTTGTATGCAGAATGTTGGTATCGGCAATCTCTGAATATCTTGTGTACAGAATGTTGGTATCGGCAATCATTGAATAGCTTGTGTACAGAATGTTGTTATCGGCAATCTCTGAATAGCTTGTGTACAGAATGTTGTTATCGGCAATCTCTGAATAGCTTGTGTACAGAATGTTGTTATCGGCAATCATTGAATAACTTGTGTACAAAATGTTAACCAGCTCTGAATAGCTTGTGTTCAAAATGTTGTTATCGGCAATCTCTGGATAGCTTGTATACAAAATGTTTAATCTCTTAATAGATTATGTACAAAAGGTTGTTGTTAGCAATCTGTGAACAGCTTGTGTACAATGTGTTTTTATCGGCAATCTCTGACTAGCTTGTGTACACAAGGTTGTTGGCAGCAGTGTGGCTGGGAGATGAGTGCTGGGTCCTGAATCAGTATTGAGCAAAGAATTAATTAATGTTTAACAACACCCCAGCAAAGGCCTCTCTTACATTTGATAAAGTACCATTTCCGCTTTGCTTAACTCATGAATAGTGATAGAAATATGCAGAATATTTCACAAGTCCACTGGACAAATACATCTAGAAATCTACTTGTCCGCCAATATTTCCACTTGTCCAAATATATGGTTTATTTTATTCAAGTATCGGGATGATATTTGTGATTGATAAAAATTAAACTGAAATGAAAATATTTACTTGTCCACTGGATAGCCACCGAGGCACATTTTGCTTGTCCGAATAGATTTTCACTTGTCGGGACAAACGGACAAGTGCTTATTTCGAACACTGATGGATGTCTACTCGAAATTAAATTGGCATGTTAGATGGGCTAATGAAACAGTTGTTCTGGCAATTTCTGAGGTCTTGCAGCATGAAAATATATGAGTTATTATGATTCAGATGAAAGTAATGTGTGATAAAGTTTCTATTTAATCATGAAGAACCAAAGTTCTAATTCATCTCGGATTATTCCTGATCAATCATGTTTTTGTTCAGAACTGGTAACACCTCATTTGTTGTAAAGACGAAGAGCACTAGGATAAGTGGCATTAAGATGCATTTATTTAACACTTAAAGGGACATACCCTAGTTTTTAAACACCAAGGCATATTTTACACCTAGACCCTAGTTTCAACCCCTTAAAATGGACAGGTCTGGTTAATTTACAAACTTGTAATAAATTTGGACACAACAGAGTGAAACAAGAGTCTGTGACATTGAAATACCCTTAAAAATAGACTAAAATGCGACTCCATAACCGATACTTGTAAGACGCACGTGCGGTTTTTTTAAAATATGAAAAATGCATTTTGTGGTATTAGAAATACCAGGATGACCAGTAACACTTAGGTGTTATAGAAATTGATAATTTAAACCATAAAATGTAAGTAATGTTTGATTTCAGTTATCATAAACGGCTCTAGATTAATATGCTTTAATGTTTAAAAACGTAAAAATGGACACTAAGTTTGGTTAATTAACAAGTCAGTAACAAATTTGGATACAACATAGTGAAACAAGAGTTTGTGACATTGAAATACCCAGAAATATAGACTAAACAGTGATGTCATTAAAAATAATGAAATAGCAGCAAGTGAAAATCAAATTATAGGCAGCCATTAATTAACAAAAAGTAAAAGAATCGCCAGGTGCTGGCTATTAATGGCATCCCTGCTAAAATGCGACTATATAACCGTTGCTGCACAGATGCATATGGGTTTTTTTTTTTAAATATGAAAACTGCATTTTGCGGTATTAGAAACACCAGGATGACCAGAAACACTTCGGTTGTACGGAAATGGATAATCTAAACAATAAAATCTAAGTATTGTTTGATTTCAGTGATCATAAACAGCTATAATACTATTAATAGTGACAAATATACCACAGTTTTTAAAAACTAGGGTCTGTCCCTTTAAGATATTTTCCAACATTATGTGACCATGCATGCGTACATATAGGCATGTTAAGTTACAGTAACAAACTACCGGTATTGAAACATCAATCAGTCATTCTGCATCTTAGTTTAAAATTTCTTAATAACATAAATTATTGTAATGAGTTTTAAAGCTGTTTGGTTTGCATTTCTAGAACAAGGTGATAAAATCTCGAAACCAACACCACCTACCTTTCTTTTTAAGCTTCCCTTTTATCCTTTGCTCATAAAACTAACAATATTTGCCCCAACAAATATTATAGTATGTAATTATTTCTGAAACGGGACAGGTGCTTATAAAACCTTTTAAGAGTCAAGACTCGAGACTCAAAAAGAGTTTGAGACAGTAAAATAAATATCATGTCAACGCGTCGATCGGTGAAGGACGGAGGAGTGGGGGTGGGTGGGGGGTGGGGAGGGGGGTGGGGGTGCACATCCCCCTCACTTTGCAACAGCACCACCAACAATAAAAATTAAATAAATAAAAGTTTAACCACTATATGTGTAGCTTTATGATTTTCATTGACACACATACACACACACACACACACACACACACAAACTATACATAAACACAATGCACACACAAACACACTGTACACACACACACACACACACACACACACACACACACACACACACACACACACCAGGTACACAGACAATGTCCCCCCAACTTTTAAAGCCGGACTGACGCCCATGCAACACCATACAAATTGTATGTGTATGGTGTCATTAGGGATGGAGTCTGGACTCTAAAGGTTTTATAAGTACGGGCCCTGTTGTTCATTTCTTGAGTCTATACTATAACAATTAACAAGCATTGATTCTGTTGTAGAACCACTGATCTGTACCCGGTACAAATTGTTTTGGTAGATATAAGTATCATACATTGATTTAAATATCTCTATGAATGCAGAGCTAGGAACATAATCCTTTGAAATATGTTGTGGTATGCAACTAAAATCATCATAATCGGAGATCATTTGCTAACAATTATTGCATCTTGTGAATATGCCTATGAAAGTCACTTTTTTCTGGTACATTTAATATTTGTCTGCTTTGTAAAATACTATTCCTACCTGCTAAATGCAAGTAATAAACATTCAGTATTTGCATATGACTTGAGATTTATGTGTTTGAGCGTGTGCATATGTAAAGGGTATTACTGAAATATACCATGTTTGTGAGTGACTAATGTTTTAAATATGCATTTAGTTGTCATTCTCAAAATTTAATTTCCATAAATTAAGATAAAGGGACCCTTCCCATGCCCTCTTAATTATTTTCTTTTTAAAAGTACATTTGTTTATACATTAAAATATTTTTTACAAATCTAGGGAAAGAAAAGTTTGATTATGTATTTTACAATTAGAAAATAAAAAATTGTAAATGATTTGTTTTAAATAAGTTATAGGTGAGTAGTTACTCAAAACCATAAAAATATAAGCTGATTTATCCATTCAAATCTGTCAATTAACATTACACTTAAGACTCGTAAACTGTATTTGTGGATAGAAGTTAATGAATTAAAACTAAGGGGAACAACTTTCGGTAACAAGTTAAAATGGGGTTGTTTCCCATTTTCCTAAGATGCCTTTACGACAATACTAAACTTCGAACATTCCTGACTCCAACATAGATAAATCGAACTGGCTCCCGTACTATACAGACAGCATTTCACGTACATGCGTATTTGTTTTTGTTTGTTTTGTTTCACGATACCACTGGAGCACATTAATTAATCATCGGCTATTGAATGTGAAACATTTGGTAATTCTAACACGTCTATCGGAGGAAACCTGCTATATTTTTCCTAATGCAGCAAGTGATCTTTTATATGCACTTTCCACACAAACAGAAAAACACATATCACGGCTTTTGACCAGTTGTGATGCCATGGTTGGAATAAAATAAAATCAGTTGAGTAGATCCATCGAGGTGGTTCGATCCTGCGACGCAGGCACCTTAAGCGATTACTCGACCACCAGCTAAATCCCGCCCGAGCGTATTGAGCCTAGAATTCCATTAAAGTTTTAGGATCGATCCCCGTCGGTGGTCCCATTGGACTTTCTCGTTCCATCCAGTGCTCCAGAACTGGTGTAACAAAAGGCCGTGGTATGTACTGTCATGTCAGTGGGATGGTGCATATAAAAGATCCCCTGCTGTTAATCGAAAAAACCGGCCTCGGTGGCCTAGCGGTTAAGTCGCCGGAAAACAGGCTGGTAGGTACTGGGTTCGCAGCCCGGTACCGGCTCCCACCCAGAGCGAGTTTTTAAGGACTCATTGGGTAGGTGTATGGCCGCTACACCCTCTTTTCTCTTTCACTAACAATAACAACTAACCCACTAATTTCTATTCTGTCCTGGACAGACAGCTCAGATAGCTGAGGTGTGTGCCCAAGACAGGCGTGCGCTATAACAGCTTGCTCTGAATGCACGTTAAACAATATTGAAAAAAAAGAAAAGAAAAAAGAGTAACTCGTGAAGCGGCGACAACGGATTTCTTCTCTCTATATCTGTGTGGTCCTTGACCATATGTCTGACGCCATATAACGGTAAATAAAATGTGTTAGTGCGTTGTTAAATAAAACATTTCCTTCCATTAAATTTTGCCCTACTATCTAATTTTGTGTGTGTGTAACAAATCATAGACACTCGCCGATATAAAGGAAAACCATGAAATGTTTTAAAATGGAGAATACATATTCGTAAGTGACGTACAGCGAGTGTAGCCAAATGCTATGACGTTCGAAAGTAAGGAAATTAATGTTGCTAAGTGTTTCAATAAGCGTAATATAATAAACCCCGAGATAAGAGATACCCACTTGAAATGGCAATCCAAAAGTTGCATAATGACCAAACAGGTATGTTTTACAAGTTAAAGGTTGCAGTGGTCGAAACCCTTCCCTGCTCGAGCAATTTAAAAAAAAAAAATTAATTTTTAAAAATTTAATTTGTATTTCTTTTATTATTATTAAAAAAAATGAATTAGTATATTTTCTGGAAGCGTATGACTCGGTAGCCACAGTATTGACACCGACCTTGCTAAAATACCAACGTACGCTGCCAAAATATTTGTTTTTCTTTTTAAAAATAAAGATTAGCCTATATTTTGAATTACCACCCTCCCTCC
>JAECMU010237511.1:0-17208 GCA_016106625.1 Dracogyra subfuscus | reverse complement strand
AATAAACTGATCTGCAAAATTCCCCCCCCCCCTTATTTTTAATCAATGAAATATTTTATATTTACATGTAAACAATTTTATGATTTACCTCCAAATTTATTAGAGGACCTTTTTTTTTCTTTGTAATGTTTTTCTTTTTGTTTTTACTTTTTGTGCAACCTAAAAACAGTTATGGGTGGGGTTTTTAAAATTTCTTTCCATTTGTAGTATCAACTGCAATATCACACCTCTGAAAATTGTGAGAGAAATTGTTTTGCATAACCTATGTTGCCAAAAATTTAGGGCACCATTTAGATGAACTTAACAGGTTATATTGAGTAAATGGGTTATCTAAATTTAATTTTGCACAACCCATATTTTTAATTCTCCTGGAAGTAGGAAATATTGAGAGAGAAAAAAATGAAAAAAGCTAAAATTACATATATGGTACAGAGTGGCTAGAATGTATATTCACACTCATCAGGAGTTTTTAATACTGGATAATCTGTTGATAATAAAATTAAAGCATCTACTAGGCAGCCTAAAGGCATGGTACATTCCCAAGTCACACAGCTTGGGAACTGCCACTATACAGTCTTCTCTTGCACTAACCCCATACCAACTAACCCGCTGCCCTGGACAGACAGTCCAGAAAACTGAGGTGTGTGCCCAGGACAGTGTGCTTGAACTTTAATTAGATATAAGCATAAAAACAGATTGAAATGAAATTGGGAACAAAGGAAAATATACAACCAGCACCTGGCCAACGTTATATACTCCTTGTCATCTGCATCACGTAGCTCTTTGATCCTTTTCTGTAAATACTTGTAGATCAACCATCCTCCTAACAAAAATAAAAACAGAACTCCTCAGAGCTAACTCTGGGTGAGCAAAACATTTCACCAAATTGTCTAATACAGTTTAAAAATTGCTAAAATTGTCAGTTATTTTGTAAACAAATTCAATTATTACGTGAAATTATTTTGCCACCTGCTTTCAAAATTTGCATATTTGGTGCATGCCAGATAGACCTACTAATTTTTACTCATTATGAATTAGAATGACGTCAATTTGCATTTCCTTACAATAACCATAAACTGGGTACATGATGTTTCTGTTTTAAGAATGGTGGAAAAATTCCAATACAAAATTGCTATTGAAGTCTCATATGTGGAATGGCTTGCGGTGAACTCGTATGGAAAACTTACTCGTATGGGGGAAATGCGGTGAACTCGTATGAAAATCAACAAGTGAACTCGTATGGAAGATTTACTCGTATGTGGGGAAAATGCAATGAACTCGTATAGAAACTACAAACTGATATATCCAATACTGTATAGCAACTTGTGTTTAGTTTTTATGCAGAGTTCGACAAATCCGTTAGCAGTGTCGCTAACATGACAAAATAGGTTGCCACGGGTGACACGAAAATAAGTGACTGCCGTTGACACAAAACTGCGGTTGACACGCAGATAGCAGGGCCGTAGCTAACTTTTTTTGACTGGGGGGGCAAAACTTTCACTTACGTGGTGAGCTGACAAGGGGAATCAGACTTACTGGTACATTTTAAGAAATAAATAACTATATAAAAAAAAATCTTCAAAATATTTATGCCCCCCCGGTTAGCTACATCCCTGGATAGTTGACATAAATAAGAAGCATGAATACAAAACAAGTGTTAAAATACACATTTACGAGAAATATCAAAGTATATATATTATCTGCATATTCATACATCCCCATACGAGTTCACCGTTATTTTTCCATACGAGTTCATTTTCCATACGAGTTTTCCGTTCATACGAGCTAGTTTCCATACGAGTTCACCGCATCCCTGTGGAATCTGTGTCACTGTAATATTTGTTCACAACTTGGGGGAAATGTAATGGTAATTAAAGGTAGAAGAGTACAGTGTAATTTATCGTAGTTGTTAACAATTTGGTTCTGACTTTAGTTTAATTTTTGGAAATGATCATTAATGTTACAGGCATTTACTCTCCCAACAGAAAAGTGGACGACATCACTAATTTTCGATAATTCACGTTGACATATTCACCGAAACGGGCACCTGATGATTCAACCGGCCTCGGTGGTGTAGTAGTTAGGCCATCAGTCTACAGGCTTATAGGTACTGGGTTCAGATCCCAGTCGAGGCATGGGATTTTCAATCCAGATACCGACTCCAAACCCTGAGTGAGTGCTCCGCAAGGTTCAGTGGGTAAGTGTAAACCACTTGCACCGACCAGTGATCCATGACTGGTTCTACAAAGGCCATGGTTTGTGCTATCCTGTCTGTGGGAAGGGCAAATAAAAGATCCCTTGATGCCAATCAGAAAGAGTAGCCCATTAAGTGGCGACAGCGGATTTCCTCTCAAAATCTGTGTGGTCCTTAACCATATGTCTGACGCCATATAACCGTAAATCAAATGTGTTGAGTGTGTCATTAAATAAAACATTTCTTTCTGATGATGATTCATCATAATCACTGAATGACAATGAGTGGTTCACTCTGCATGGTTAGAGAAAACCGGCAACAATAAATTGAATAATTATTTACTATTTAGCATCAATGAATTAGTCACTAACCACAAACCACCGTTCCAGTGAATATAAATTTCTTTCGATGTCGTTTAATAAAATTCCAAAGTCTGCTAAACATAGTTGTCCAAAAGCAATAAATCTGAGATATTATAATTGATAAGATTTAAATTTAATATAATAACAACACAGATCAAACTTTGGAACCGGAAGTGGATTATTTAGTATTTTCAAAACATAGAAGATTCGTCAATTCGCCCCCAATTAGGGGAGGTAACTTATATCAGATTTTTAAAAATTAAAATGTAAAAAAGAACATTTTTTATTCACCAGTTTCTAACTTTGTAGTGACTAAAATGTGCTAAATAATAACTAATAAACAAAAGATTATTATAATATTAAAAGTATTTTTTGTTTTAGTTTATTTTTATTCTTTGAATATAACGGTACATTAAGTTCTGTGATGGGTCTCCCGCCCAAGCCACACTTCTTAGTAGTTCTTAAAGGGACATTCCTGAGTTTGCTGCAATATTTTAAGATGTTATCGATTAATAAAATATTTCTACGATTAAACTTATATAATAAATATATTTTCTTGTTTAGAATATTAGTGGCTGTATATTAAACATGTTTCTGGTCGTTCTAATATTTGTACTAAGTTAGTTTTCATTTTATTTTCTAAAACATATTTGTTCGTACGTACGAAATTATTTAAAGACAAAATCCAGTATGGGCTTCTTAACAATATTAAGACGACCAGAAACATGTTAGATATACAGACATAGATATTCTAAACAAGAAAATATATTTAATATGTAAGTTTAATCGTAGAAATATTTTATTAGTGGGAAATATCTTACAATGTAAAACTCGGGAAAATCCTTTTTAAAAAAAAAACACTAAAAAAAACCCCCCACAAACACTAAGATTGTAACACGTGCATTCCCGACATAAACGTGTATGGAGTAGATAGGTTTTGCATAGATCATTCATAAATGTTAAAATTTGACTTGTGGTGAACAACGTCTTGCTGATAATCGGAAGCTGCTTATAAATGAGCCTATTGTAAAACACAATATTCCTTTTTTATTTATTTATTTAAGGCCATATAACTTACCATAAATGAAGTACCTATCGTTTTTTAAAGAGTGTCATTTAAAACAGGAGTCTTTGTTTAATAGGGTAATACATTATTAATGTGATTAGTCATATATTCCAGGAATGATAACGAGCAAGTAAAGCAGGAGTAACCATTTCAAACATTTTACCCGTAGAACCAACACTCCCCATACCCCGCCCATCACCACACACACACACAAAAAAAACATCCACACACACCAAACACACACACACACACACACACACACACACACACACACACACACACACACACACACACGCACACATATGTGAGTCGCGCGACATGCTGTCAAAGTTGAAGTGGGTCAAACATTTACACATCACTACATTTGTTTAATAGTGAGTTAAGGCATTCAACACATCTTTGTCTCATGCTGTTGATCAGACGTCTCAAAAAGTCTTAGGGAATGGTCTGCCACTCCGCCACAAGTAGTTGACACATACAGGGTTCTCATTCATCCAAAAATATTGAGAGTCCATGGACTCATGACTTTATATTTTGAGAGTCCATTAGGAATATTGGAGAGTCCAATAAAATATCAAGTGAACTGTATAACAACTGACAAAACAAAAACACTGACATTTAAATGGTTTTATATTGTAATACAAAATACATGAACATGAATTTTTTTTATTATTGAAATGAATGATGAAATAAAAAACAAATATACAATGTACCAGTAACCATAATTCTAATATACTAGTTTTACTTATGTCCTAGTATTAGCATGTACATGAAACAATGAAAACAGGTAAGTCAGATATTATACTTCTAGTGTTTACACTGTGTGTATTGTGCTAATTTTATTTTAAACGCCTTTTGGCCATCTGGAATCTATTTACACTGGGTTTTGGATCAAATGTACTGCATGCTGGACCTTCCTCCATAATACGAATCAGTGTATTCACAGTTTCATGTTTCAATCTGCACCTGTTTTTGTGTTTGAGTCTATTTTGTGAGGAGAATCCCCGTTCACATGCCACAAAGGTGATTGGAGAAATCAGTGTTATTTTGGCCAGAGCAGCAAAATCAGGAAACAACTCGCTGTAATCGTTCACAATTGAAAAGCAAACATCTTGCAATTTTTGTTCCTAAATGATTTCAGAATCTATTTGAACTGAAGAAAATCACTTGATATTCTACTGGCATCAACAATGGGTTCAAGACGTTTCTCAACATCTTTGCCATATATATCTTCAATCTCTCCAACTTCTGTTTCCCCATGTGCCGAAATCACCCCGTACGAGCGTGTACGCCTGTAAATATTGGAACACGGGTCAGTGAACGCTCATCAAGGCTAAAGGTAAGTTGTTTATTTTATTCAGTGTAGGTTTTTGTCTATATCTAAATTATTATAAACTTTTTCGAAAAAAATAATTTATACTGTAAAAGATAACTCATTTATTTAGATGTATGCCAAATTATAAGCCAAATGTTTAAGTATTAACGATTTTATTTAGCTTTTCACGAATGTTGGTTGGCGATGGAATTTGTAGATTTAAATGAAACAGTCTCTAATAAATATACTGAATGGTTTGCCATCTATCAAAGTACCACTGCGTGAAATTTCAGATATATATAAGTATTAACAACGATAGAGCCTTTTAAAGAGAACCACCCTATCTCAGTTGGTGAACTCTTGGCACCCCATCAAATTTATATCGGTGTACGCTATGCATCAGTGTTGGTGTACGCTTGTCATTTGCACTAAATACGTACTAGTATATTAATAAATATGTATTACTTGTGATTTTCTTATTCTCTTTGCATAGAACTGCAACAGAATGGAACCATATGCCTGTTGTTACTGCCTGCTCAAGTTCAATAATTTTATTTTCCATTATATCCATGTGCATTCCTCTGAGAAACTTGTCATTAAAAAACGCGTATTAAGTTCAAGTACTGGCCATTTTAAATATGTTTTAAAAGACTATAAATACACCCCTGATGAATTAAAGATTGACGGTAAAGAAATTAAAGTGTGTACAAATTATGAAGAGAAAATAAATATAATTGCAACAGCTACTACATCTGCTACATGCTCCATTTTAACCAAAAAACGACGCCTTTCACAGGAGTGTGAAACACATAATACCAATAGTGCAAAATTTTAGAATTTAAAAAAAAAAAAAAAACAAGTTGAAAATAGTAATTTACTCTTCACCTGGAAATAAAAACGTGTTTTTGTTTCTCTGTGCTATTTGCTTTATAAATCAAATTCTAAAATAAAAAGGGGTAAAAATGAAATTTAGTCTTGCTTTAATCATCTGTTGTCCCGATGCTTTTTCAAAGAGGAGCGCCATTTGAAACATTTTCCACACTCACAAAGAAAGTTGAGCGTTGACGTTGAATGCATTACTTTAGTATGCTCATTGAGATATTATTGTAACTTAAAGTTTTGCCTGCAGTGTTCACACTGAATGCGTTTTGATTGGTCTTGAATGACACTACACTGCTTTTGATGATTGTTTTAGACTCGTCTTGTATGCATATGTTCATTGACAATGTTGGCATTCATATGGACGCACACTGCAGTGTGTGTTCATATGCCCTGCAAGGTTATCTTTGCATAACAATGATTTGTTGGGACATATTTTACACTTGTAAAAAACGTTTTGTTCGTGATGTTGACACATATGGGCTCGAAGGTTTGAATTGGAACTGTAAGATCTTCCACATTTGACGCACTGGAATGTCCCCACCCCCCTTTTTAACGTCGGACTTAAAGGGACATACCCTAGTTTTTAAACACTAAGACATAGTTTTGACTATTAGAGGCGTTTTTTGATAACTGAAATCATACTTTACTTAAATTTTATTGTTTAAAGTATCCATTTCCGTACATTCGAAGTGTTTTTGGTCATCCTGATGTTTTTTAATATCACAAAATTCATTTCTCATATTTTTAAAAAGGCACGTGCCTCTGAGAAGTAACAGTTATGTAGTCGAGTTTTATTCTATTTTAAAGGGTATTTCACCATTTCAAAGTCAAAGACTCATGTTTCACTCAATTGTAACTTCATAAAAATTAAACTAAACTTAATGTTAATTTTCATGAACTGAAACTAGGGTATGTCCCTTTAACCGGTGTTGATGTAAAAGCAAGGGTATCAAAGCTTCAGTCGAGAGTCACCATTTTCGTCAAGAACATCCATCTGAAAAATGTATAAAATCGTTGGTCCTTTATTGGCAAACAAGTTAATTCCTTATTACAAGCATGTGAAAGACGAATACATTAACCACCAAATATCAGCAAACCAGTGTAACTACTGTTAACGGTTACAATTAATGTCCATTTATGTGGCAAGTTTGAATCTATATTCACCAAATATGTCAAAATGGAACATTATTTGTCAAAACGGTCGCGATAAATTGATGCAGAAGGTTTTAAAATGTGTTATCATTCTGATTACAAGCGTACACCAAAAAATATTGAATTGAATTCTAAGCGTACACCAGGCAGTGTGCCAAGAGTTCACCAACTGAGAAAGGTTGGATCTCTTTGAAAGGCTTTATCGTTGTTAATACTTATCATATATATTTGAAATTTCACACAGTGGTACTTTGATAGATGGCAAACCATGCAGTACATTTATTAGAGACAATTTCACAATTTCATTTAAACAAATGTTTTAATTAGGATGAATAGCTCAAAGCAATAAATATAAAAATTCCATCGCCAACCAACATTCGTGAAACGCTAAATAAAATCGTTAATACTTAAACATTTGGCTTATAATTTGGCATACGTCTAAATAAATGGGTTAACTTTTACAGTATAAATTATTTTTTTGAAAAAGTTTATAATAGTTTAGATATAGACAAAAAACATTTTCAGGCGTACACGCTCGTACGGGGTGGAAATTGAAGAATCAGTTGGGAGAAGGTTTGGATTCAGTACGGTGTTTAACAGCTGCAAAACCTTCATGGAATTTTCCTCAAATCGCTCTTCTAAGTTATTTTTCAATTTGTTAATGTATGCATTTGCAGTTTTGGAACTACATTCTTAAAGTCTGTTTGTCCAGAAGTTTTACTTGTTTGTAGATGCCATCTTGTTTTGTTTTGTTTTGTGTGTTTAACGACGCACTCAGCACATTATAATTACGGTTATATCGGCGTCGGACATATGGTTATGTCGGGAAAAAAACCCAGTGTTAGCTGACGGGGATCGATCCTAGACCGACCGCGCATCAGGCGGGCACTGTCTGTACCACTGGGCTATGTTGCCCGCTAGATGCCATATTTTCCCCAACTCCTTGTACACATCATCCAATTCCTTACCATTGGTGCTTTTGAACATATCAAGCCTCTCAATTGTGCTAGCTACTAAAGTGTTCACCATAGAAACATCATATTCATCTTTTTGAAATACCTTTGACAACTTCGTCACCACAGACAAAATATCGTTCAAGAATGCAGTGGTTAGTAGAAATGCCACAGATTTCACCTTTCCCAGTAAACCTTTTGCTTCAGTGTTATTTTTGTCGGATGCATGGTGTTCTAAAGCTCTCAGTAAAGCTGGGTACACATCATACACAGCACTTACAGCTGCATCCATGTGACATATCTTGCAGGCTGGTGTGGTGATCCCAAATCCGCCTTCCCAACTCATCCCAGGTGTACTTTATTCAAGCCAAATCAGGCGAATATGTTGGTCAATCCATTCTGGCGACAACTTGTTGCCCAAGAAAGTCCCTCACGGTGTGGTTTGGCATTTTCGTCCTGCAGAACTGCCCCGCATCCAATCTGCTACAAGCCTGGGAGAACCAATGGCCGGATTCCAGTCAGACTGCCAACCACCACGTAGGGAAGGGTTGGTTAGAGATGCCGCCTCACATCATCATGCTGACTCCACTGAACTAGTTACGTCTTCTAACGTTGACGTCAGCGAAGCACTCTCCTGGACGTTTGTAGACGCGACCACGTCCTTGAACTGGTGACTAAACCTGGATTCATCTGCGAACAGCACACGACCCCAATGAACACGCTGTCACCAGTCACCTCTGGTCATTCTTTGACGTGATAGTAGTGGTCGAATAAGTTGGCAACGGCAGCGCAAATTATTTGCTCTCAGACGATTACGTATGGTTCTATCAGTTCCAGTCGTAGTCCACAGATTGTCACGTTGGCCTAATCGGCGTGCAGTACGCTGACGTAGAGCCATACTGGTAATATAGCGGTCCTCTCTGTGTAGTGCTTCTGGATCTTCCTGAACGTGGACGATTTCGAATATAATTTGTTACTTGGTACCGCTACCAAAGTCGACCAACGACGTTCTGCCCGATATGAAGGAAGGAAAGTAATGTTTTATTTAACGACACACTCAACACATTTTATTTACGGTTATACAGACGTATGGTTAAGGACCACACTGGTATCGAGAGGAAACCCGCTGTCGCTACTTCATGGGCTACTCTTTTCGATTAGTAACAATTGTTCTTTTATATGCACCATCTCACAGACTGGATAACACACACCACGGCCTTTGATATACCAGTCGTGTTGCACAGGCTGGAACGATGCCTGATACGAAGTCTCAGAGCGATATTACTTTGTGTACTGCCAAGCAAGAGCCTTTCCTTGATCTTCAATATTAAGTTGACGTCGCATCGTCAGACGAATTTGGAATGTGTACCGTAGACGAACGGAAACTCTAATTATATGGAAATTGGGTACGGTGGACTTAAATGCATGTGCAAATGAAGCGATATGTTAAAAAATAACTAATGCACACTCATCACACACTAGTTTGCGTGCAAATACAAGCATGTTTTTGCCATTATAACTATTCTACAATATCAAGGAGGGGATTTCAATTCAAACGAAAGCTCTTCCTCGATCTTCTACGGTCAGATGACGTCGCACAATCGTCGAATTTTGAAACAGTACCACAGACGAACGCAAGCTCCTATTTAGAGACAGTGTATGTGGTGGACATGAAATACACGTGCAAAGCATGCAGACCTTTCGCGTTGGTCCGGATTTGGGTGCAAATGCAAGCATGTTTTTGCCATTAGAACTAGTCGACAAAATCAATGACAGTGGATTTGAAAGAAGGAAAGAAGTGTTTCATTTAACGACACACAAAACACATTTTTATTTACAGTTACATGGCGTCAGACATATTATGGTCAAGGACCACACAAAGGAATCCCACTGTCGCCACATCATGGGCTACTCTTTCCGATTGGCAGCCAGGGATCTATTATTTGCGCTTCCCACTGGCAGGATAGCACAAACCATGGCCTTTGTTGAACCAGTTATGGAGCCTTGCGGAGCACTCACTCAGGGTTTGGAGTATCTGGATTAAAAATCCCATGCCTCGAGTGGGATTCGATACATTTTTGGGTTGGTCAGACCCAATTTCGTTAATAAGTCAGATCTAGAAAATAATAATGAAAAGATCGTTTGACCCATATTCTTTTGATTAGTATACATGGTTATTTTCCCACTGCCAACACTGAAACCGATAAAGCAGCAAGGTATCTACCAGTCATAGGACTTGTGGCAATTTATATGACAACTACTACAATTGCTGTTAAGTGTCTGGGGTACAGCCAGAAAGAGAAAAATACTGAGGCAAATAAATCTTGGGAAATTCCAGAAGAAGCAAGCGTGGTAGGTGTCTCATGCCGAGCACGCCACCGAGTGTCATCATTAAAGGTAGAGTATTACTAAAAAACCGTATGTGTTGGAAAGAAGCATACCCGGACCACCAACGAATATAGACATTTTAACAAATGAAAAATGCGTAATTTTAGAGTTAATAAAAAACATGATTATTCCTGCTAACTGGGGGCAGCCATTTTGTTTCGTTTTTGTAATGACCGGTGGTATAGCTTGGGCCGAAGTGACGTCAGCTTCGTCCATTTGCTCTATGCACCCTGTAAACAAACGCTCTAATTTACGACACTTCATCAACCCGACTTGTAAAACAACATAAATGACTTGATAGTATAATAAACTATTTAACTAAATACATTTCAATTTGTATCAATAGAACAAAATGGAATATAGTATTGATTTGTTTTAAATCGAAAGAAAAATGCATATTAGGCCTATTGGTAAGGTACATTCGAGCAAAAACGACCACTCACGATACCCAAGTGATACTATTCTTTTCAATGGGACAACGTAATTGGTCGGTTTTGTGATTTTGTAATTTTGGTTATCTACAAACCTGTAACATACTTAGATCACGATTTTATAAAATGGGAGTGAAAAATCAAATTTAAAATTGATAAATAATATGGGAATTCCAATACCCAATTGCTTGAAATCATTTTTAAAGTTAGTATTCTGATGTCACCGGTACATGTAGCTCGAAACACAAAAATGGCTACGTCACCACAAATTTCTGAGTGCACACAGACTTGGTGTGGGTTCCTTTCACCTCTCCTGGACATGTTCCAACTGTTTGGAACAGAAAGTTACTTTACGAACATAGGTGCTTCTGTTTAGGATGCAACTGCTGCAGCAATCATGATACTTGAATTGGAATAAGACGACACTGACCATGTTGACTATACTACAGTGTTTGAAATAATAAATTTTATATTTGTATAAACCGCAATAAGCCTACATTTGATATTTGGAACCAGGTACTAGTGCCTAACCCATTGTTATTAGCAATTAGATGCACCATTTATATTGGTGGTAGTAGTAGTAATAGTAGTCGTCGGGGGTGGAGAGGCACTTCCCCTCCCCAGGACAAAACTATTTATATAAAGGTAACCAATATAGCTTATGTCCCTCTCCAGATATCGTAAGACTTAGCAAAATTATTGGTTTTAAGGATTTGTAACGTTTTATATCGAGATATTTACGTGTCTGAATTTTAATGTTACTGAAAATGTTCACAAATTGTGAAGAAAAACCTTGCAAGTAACTAATCGGATGTTGATTGTGCGAACAGTGCACGAGAAAACAAACAACCAAAATGATAACGGTGACATGGTATAACAACATCTGTAACATTAAAATGCAAATATCCCCTCTAAAAATAGATTAGACCTCGTCTGCTCAACGTTTTTTCTCAGAGGTGCGTGCCTTTTTAAGAAATAGGAAAAATGCATTTTGTGTTATTACAAACACCATGCATACCAGGCCAAATGCCTTAATTGTCCCCTCCTTTAAGTTGGGAGTCCTGCACCTGCACTGTACTGAATTTTGAATCCACTGATTGATTTGAAGTGAGGTTTGGGTGGGAGAAAAAGTTCGCCAGAGGATCATCCCATTTTCTGTCTATTCTTTATAATCATCAAATTTGAATCTCCAGATATACTACATTTGAATAAAAAAAAAAATTCAAATTACAACAAATCAAAAATGAAATAAGCAGATATTAAAATCATGCTGTAATTTAATAGTTTATTTCAATGTTTATATACAGATTCTTATCACAGGCACAATATACAACTTATAAGTATTTCTCTATCAGTGACTGGGTTTTCCCTGATGTGCAATTTTCTCTCTTCTCTTCTTTACATGTTTGGGGACTTTTGTTTTTCTTTTCTCTCTTTGAGCTTCTTTTGTCACCTTTTTCCGTAACTGCAAAAACAATATTTAAAAGTCTTCATGAAATTTATGTTTGAGAAGCTAGAATGGACAGTAACTTTTTACACATTACTCATATATTATTATAAGTGATGAAAAATACACCCCGAGACTGTATTAATTGACACTTACAGGCTATAAAACTATTATGACATCTATGACCAGCATCCATGGTGGGATGCATAGTAGATTAATCAATAGTTGTGTACATCAATAGACGCACACGTCACATTTTCTCTAAAGCTCGTGAGGATGCACAAACCAGAAAAAACAACACTTCCTGGTGTGTTAGTTAACAGAATATGTCTAAAATGAAAAATATTTTGGTAAGTGATTTACATCATTTGTTTTTTTGATCAGTGTAATGTCAGTTTTCTCTAATACCAAATACAAGAGTCCAGAGATTGAAACTGCCGAACATGCATATTTTACGTAGTACGCCAAAAGTGGGTTCTATTTAAAATCTTGCTAATGAATTTGGCAGTAAACATTAATAACAAATAATGTGTTATATACAGCAAAGGACTAACTATTTAAGTAAATAATATTTGTTTTATTTCTTTTCAGTTACATGTTTAACTATTGATTACTCCCAAGATATGCACAGAAATGAATTTCATATGTTAACTTTATAATAAGAAGTGAAATCAATAAAACTGTTATCATGAAGTTATCAGCAAGGAGATTCTGCATCCTGGTCTATTAACCTGTAGGAGTTGGATCTCTTATTTCATCATTAAATCATGAGTAACACACAAGCAGCTACAAAAAGAATATTTGCTCAACAACACCTCAGCTTATTTTAAACTATGGCTATTCCACGTGTACCATGCAATTATTTTAACACTTTGCTGCAATCAAACAGCGAAATATACCAAGCCAAATGGGTTTAGCCCCCCATCCCAAAGAGTGCTCTGCAAATCATGTAATTTAAACCAGTTGTAGAGCACTGAGTGGGATAGGGAAAAACCCCTCTTCACTAAGGGAATTTGATCTTAAGACTCATAATACATCTGGCGAGTGTCTTCCTACCAAGATATATTTTATGCCAAAGAAAGAAAAAATATATATACTGAAACTTATCAACAAGATTTCTAAAATACAACCAATGGTACAAAACTGAGTTTTATAGATAAAATCATATAAAAATATGCAAGTTGTGACCCTATTAGTGAGGAACTTTTTTAAAACTACAAAAATAAATTGAATCATTATCATTAAATAATGAAAGCCAAAAGGACAATATAAAATGTTATCATGAAGTTATCAGCAAGGAGATTCTGCATCCTGGTCTATTAACCAGTAAGAGTTGGATCTCTTATTTCATCATTAAATCATGAGTAACACGCAACAAGCTACACAGGACTAATTTAACCTGTATGCATTCATTGCTATATAAAAACAGGAAACACCATGTTAAACACCATTAAGTCTAGACTAATCATAAGCCCTATTTCACTCCAACAATGCTTCATAAGCCATGGTCTTTTATAACCTTACTTGTATGGAATTACATTCAAGCCTAGTAAGACTTCAAAAAGTATTGATGTCAATTTTTAAACAATTTGAATTCATACAGACACTTATTTAAACTAAACGACTATATAATTTAGTTATTTGTCTAACATATATAATAGAAAAAATACCATTTGAGGTTTCATAGAGATTACATACATTACATTAAAAATACAAAAAATGTGAAAAACATTCTCAATGTAATATAATTATAAAATGAATAGGTTCAAACCAAAGTTTCAACTGTTTTTCTTCCAAATAATAACTTTGTTACCTAATAGCCAAGATATTTATCACACCAGAATGCCATTAAGTATTTATTCATTCATTCATTACACTTGTAACATGCGTGTAAGTCATCAGTTTTGAGATTCTGCATCCTGGTAACAAAACCAGTGGGAGTTGGATCTCTTATTTCATCATATGACTTATAAAATGAATTAAAAAATATCAAAGATTATTATAGATGGATTTCAGACACATATATGATATAATGCACACAGATAAAATTAAGGAGAGACAAATATAATTTTGGGGTTTTCTTTTTAAGATCCTGCTAGAATTATAAAATTATTATATAATACTGGTTTATTGGGATTCCACCTAATAATAATAATCTTATGCTTCCAACTTAAAATCTTGTATTCATGGAAGCATGGAATCCTTCTAAATATATATCCTGCCACCGCCACCAAATAGTGCAAGTTTACAAAATGTCACTACTATAATCATTAAAATATGAAACAATCGATTTTTCTCATACCTTTTTACTGTTGGGAGATTCATCTCTTGGTCTTGAGAAAGGTTTGTTACCACGTGTCTCGTCTCCTTCACTGCCAGACTGTGAACCGAATCCATCATCACCGGACTGGGATCCAGACCCATCACTGTCGGAATCAGAACTCGCATCACTGGCTTTTAGTCTCTTACAGACCTCATCGTCGTGTGACTTATCCAACAAATGTGGAGTCTGAAACAAATAAGGAAGGTTTGTTTAATTATACCACAGTACACTGTTTAACTAAAGCACATGGTTTAATCACAGCAGTTATCTCAACTTTTGTCATCTCATGAACCGAGGATATTTTAAAAGTCAAGAAATTGTCCCATGGTATAATTTGTTACAAAAAGCTATTATATTTAGCTCAGTTCCTTTCACTAACAACTAAATACAAAGTTTATTCGGAACTACTGATGGCTTAAGCTTGTTGGCTTCGTCCATTAAACATAAAGACTGGATATTGGTTGACAATAAAAGTAACTGGGTTAGAGAATGAAAATGCCCCCCAACCTGCATTCCAGTAGAAAAGATTGCACCAGTCATGACGTAAAAAAACAACCTTGCATACATCACCCAAAGTGGATGAAAACTGCAAACACATTCACATTAAAAAAAAAATTAATCTTTATTTATCTTCTTAAATTATTACTGAAACTATTACCTGTTGAACTCCGGACAGATCTGGATTCAATCCTGTGACTGTGTGATACAAAACCTGCAAAACATTAAATCAAATACAATCATAATCCATCTTCGTATGGATGTTTTCAGCCTCTATACACTCATGAAGTAGCTAGTATGTCTAACAAATCATCAGTATTGAGACTCTGCATCCTGGTGTTGAAACCAGTGGGAGTTGGATCTCTTTTATCATCATGTGATTCATAGTCAGACACAATACAGAAGGAAATTGTCTACTATTAACTTTGATCAAGATGTACAAACAAGTCGAACTAAAACCAGATATGCAATAACCAAAGTTTGAAAACATGCTGATTTAATCAGTACAATAAAAAGCAAAAGACACTTGATATCTCTAACGTCTAAAACACACCATCGGTGGGTCTGGTGAAAATTAAACACCCTGAATTGAATGTGCCAAAAACACTGTATAGAACTGACGAAGTCACAAAGAACATGCACTAATTTCTACACTATCGGACTGGTAGCTGCACAATATTCAAATCATTTTCTTTTTAATTTTCTTAATGTGGAATTTTCAATATTATTGTAGGTGTTTATAAAAGAAAATATATATAAAAATTAACACATATTATATATATATAGATAACATGTATGAGCTACAGACCCAGACATAAAAACCAATATTCATTGTGACTTTGCCAATTTCCCAGACCCAGATCCAACTTCGGTGTTTTGGGCCAAAGCAGAATAAACTATATACCTCATTGCACCCTACTCCTACTGCTGCAATTACTAAAAACACAAATGAACCGGTTGTTCAACCATTAAAAGAAACAGTCATATTTTGTCTGGGACTATATCATGTCACAATAATGCAATTTCTATAACTCTTAACAGACAAATACAAACCTTTTCTCCAGTGCCTGCTTTCGCCTTTCTGTAATCTTGCTCAAAATTGATGACTTCATCTAGTGTACGTGGGATGTAAGAGTGCTTAAAAACCTGACACAAATAAAAGGTAAAATATTACTAGTTACATGTGAAAATAATGTTTCAGTTACACCAGTTTATGAATGTAACATTTACCTGTGGCAGTGAATTATCAAAATATTTAATTAGCAGATATTAATTCTCATCCATTGGGCAGGCTTTCAAGCAAGATTTTGTAAAAAATAAGGGCTTTTTTTAGGGCAAAATTCTTAAAAAATAAGGGCTATTTTTAGGAATTTTTTGAAAAAAATAAGGACTGAAATTCAATAATCAATATAAAAGAAAAACATTCTGTACTCACTCCAGGGAGAACATAAATACAAAAGCTGATTACCAACTCAGACGATTATGCCAATAGTCATACAACCAGATTAAAAGTAATCTGATATGGTGCAAATCCATGCTGACTATGATGCTGATAACCACCACGACATCTGAGAAATACATTAAAGTGGCAGTCTAGAATATTTTTATTATTTAAACATATAGAACAGAAAATCCCATTACGTTTGGTGCATATAAGACGCCGCAATCTGAATTGGATTCACTACACTGGCTTTTCCAAGTTAAAAATAAACCCAGAATTTTGAAAGTAGGACACTTTTGGTGGGCCCTCACTGAGCTAAAAATAGTACGGTTTGGCTATTGTTGCATTACAAAAACCGAGCAGTCAATTCCTAGCAGACAATTACGATAGGAGCCAAGTTCACCACTCCATGTCGACGTTATAAACATCGGACTGGTACGCCTTTTGATTGCTACCTGTATTTCACACTTTTAAACACACTGGTGTGCTAATTTGTATTATTCATTCACTACAACTGAAAATGTTTAGAGTTTTAAAGAGTATCTTCATATAAAAACAACACAAAAACTAAATAACAACCAAGACTCATTTTCAGTATTATTGTTACTAATATCCGTATAAATACAACTTAACCATTTTATTAAGCACTTTTATAGTATCTGAAGTATCATTTTAAAAATCCTTCTGTACTATATATAGGATGTTCGACTGGTTTCGTACAAATTACACCACAACACGCATTATAAAAGGCGTACG
>JAECMU010237508.1:0-11693 GCA_016106625.1 Dracogyra subfuscus | reverse complement strand
TCTCTCTCTCTCTCTCTCTCTCTCTCTCCATCCATCTCAATCTCTATCTGTGTGTGTGTCTGTATCTCTTGTCTGTTTGTGTGTGTGTGTGATATGTGTTATTTTAATTTTGTGTTTGTGTTACAGCATTCCGACGAGGCTTCCAGTGATGTATCTGATGATTTTGAGACTGAAACTGATGCTGTTAGTGTAACATGTGGTAAGCTGTTATGTCTTTTATATAACTTTTTAAATTTTCATTTTACCATGACAGGAAAACAGCCTTTTCATTGGTTAATTAATCCTGGGATGGTGCAGCAGGTGTTTTCTTAATGACTGTCAAAATGACCATGTGTTTGATGTCCAATATCTGATGATTAATAAAATCATTGGGCTCTAGTGGTGTCGTTGAGCAAAACAAACAATACAATGGTTAAATGATCTTGTAGTGTGGGTGTTGCTACATGGCTTGTGTTTATCACAAATGATACTTGTTATATATCAGCTCAGAGAATGATCCAGGTTGCGGTACAACAATAAAATTCAGTGCAATTTATATAATAACTACTAAAATTACATCTCATAACAGCCAGTGCACCACGACTGGTATATCAAAGGCTGTGGTATGTGCTATCCTGTCTGTGGGATGGTGCATATAAAAGATCCCTGGCTGCTAATCAGAAAGAGTAGCCCATGAAGTGATGACAGTGGGTTTCCTCTCTCAATATCTGTGTGGTCCTTAACCATATGTCTGATGCCATATAACCGTAATTAAAATGTGTTGAGCGCGTCGTTAAATAAACCATTTCTTTCTTTTTTCTTTAAAATTACAAAATTAATTGCACTGTAAAATATTCCTGGGACTTATTCTTTTGATGATGATGATGATGAAGATAAGGCTTTAACATGCTCATATACCAAAAAGGTTTCAAGCATGTCCGCCCTCTGGAGGCCAGGGACCCAATCCGGACAAATATCCTTTTGAGATGGGGGTTTTATGACACTCATCTCTAGAAAATTAACCCACAGAGTTCATTAAGTCTCGCTCCGTTGAGTTCTTCTTCTTCTTCTTCAGCGTTCGATTGCTTGTGTCAAATCCTTTGTCCTGTAAGGGTCGCAAAATGGGTTGTCAGGCATAGATCGTTTGCAGAGCCCCAAAGCTTGGCATCCATTGTAGTACTCAAAGGCCAGATGTGTTGCCTCTCTCTACTGTAGAGCTGACAGGACTGTAGGAAGTGTTTTGGTGTTTGATCATCTTCCCCACAATCACAGAGAGCCGAGGGCTGAATACCAATCTTTTTTAGATGTCCTTTTAGTCCACAGTGACTCAAGTCAGACAAAAAAACTCATCTCAGTTCTAAATGATTATTATTCTTGTCATATAATTTACTTTATTTTGTGTGTGCAGCTTCCGTGGGTGATTTTCAGTCGGTGTACCCGACCGGGCGCCGGTCCAAGCTGCCGGCTCCGCGGCCCGACACGGGCGACATCAGTCTCTGGAATCTGCTGTACAAGAACATCGGCAAGGATCTCACCAAGATCTCCATGCCTGTGACACTCAACGAACCCCTCGGCACCTTACAGGTCAGTGGTTACAGACCGGGTTTCACCCTGAGTGAGTGCTCCGCAATGCTCAGTGGGTATGTGTAAACCACTTGCATCGAACAGTGATCCATAACTGGTTCAACAAAGGCCATGGTTTGTGCCATCCTGCCAGTGGGAAGTGCAAATAAAAGATAGTCTAAAAAAAACCAGTGTCAGATTGAGCTTATGTTTGACGTCCAATAGCCGATGATAGGATAAAAAACTCAATGTGCTCTAGTGGTGTCGTTAAATAAAACAAACATTACATACAGGGTTTGGGGTTTTGGGGAAATTCAGAAATAAAAATGTTGTTATGAATTTTTTTTAAAGTTGGTCTGTCAACCCCCTTCATCCTTGCCTCCCTCCCTGTCTCTTTCACACTTTCTTTATCTTTATCCTTCCTTTGTCTCCCCTACCTGCCTTAATCCCTCCTTCTTTCTTTCCCTTCCAGTTTAATTCTGTCCCTTACAGTTTCATTCTGTCCCTTCCTTTTTCTTTCTTTGTTTCTTTCTTTTCCTTCATCCCTCCCTCCCTCTGTCCCTCTATCCATCCCTTCCTCTGTCCGTTCGTCCCTCCATCCCTCCATTCCTCCATCCCTCTTTCTGTCTCTCTTTCTCTCTCTCTCTCTGCCTTCTCCCTCCCTGACGGTCTCTCTGTCTCTGTCTCTCTTTCTCTGCCTCCTCCCTCCCTGATTGTCTCTCTGACTGCCTCCTCTCTCCTGACTGTCTCTCTCTGTCTCCGTCTCTATTTCTCATTCTGTATCTGTCTATATGTCTCGGTCTTTCATTGTATTCTGTTTTTACAGAGACTTTGTGAGGAGCTTGAATACAGCGAGCTGCTGGACAAGGCTGTGGAGTTTGATGATCCTTACGAGAGAATGGTAAATACACAACACATTCTACTTATCGCAGTCACACACAGGTCCTTGTGATCCTTACAAGAGAATGGTAAACACATTCTACTTATCGTTGTCACACACAGGTCCTCGTGATCCTTAGGAGAGAATGGTAAATACACAACACATTCTACTTATCGTGGCCACACACAGGTCCTTGTGATCCTCAGGAGAGAATGGTAAACACAACACATTCTACTTATCGCAGTCACACACAGGTCCTCGTGATCCTTAAGAGAGAATGGTAAACACACAACACATTCTACTTATCGCAGTGACACACAAGTCCTCATAATGATCCTTACAAGAGAATGGTAAATACACAACACATTCTACTTATTGCAGTCACACACAGGTCCTCGTGATCCTTAAGAGAGAATGGTAAATACACAACACATTCTACTTATCACAATCACACACAGGTTCTTGTGATCCTTATGAGAGAATGGTAAACACACAACACATTCTACTTATCACAATCACACACAGGTCCTCGTGATCCTTAAGAGAGAATGGTAAATACACAACACATTCTACTTATCACAATCACACACAGGTCCTCGTGATCCTTAAAAGAGAGTATGGTAAATACACAACACATTCTACTTATCACAATCACACACAGGTTCTTGTGATCCTTATGAGAGAATGGTAAATACACAACACATTCTACTTATCACAATCACACACAGGTTCTCGTGATCCTTATGAGAGAATGGTAAATACACAACACATTCTACTTATCACAATCACACACAGGTTCTCGTGATCCTTAAGAGAGAATGGTAAATACACAACACATTCAACTTATCGTGGTTACACACAGGTCCTTGTGATCTTTACAAGAAAATGGTGAAAACATCAACCCATTAAGTTGTTTATATTAACTCGGTTAGGAGCCGGTACCGGGCGTCGAACCTAGTACCTACCAACCTTATGTCTGATATCGGTAAGCTGATTAACTTTTAAAGGGACATTCCTGAGTTTGCTGTGATGTTTTAAAATGTTATTGACTAATAAAATATTTCTACGATTAAACTTACATACCGGTATTAATTATATTTTCTTGTTTAGAATAATAGTGGCTGTATATTAAACATGTTTCTGATCGTTCTAATATTTGTATTAGGCTAAATTACAAAATCCAGTTTGGCCTTCTTACAAATATTAAGACGAACAGAAACACATTGAATATACAGACACTGATATTCTAAACCAGAAAATATATTTAATATGCAAGTTTAATAGTAGAAATATGTTGTTACTCATAAACATCTTACAATGCAGCAAAATCAGGAATGTCCCTTTAAGCAATTATTGATTTGTGTTTTCAGACCTATATAGCAGCGTTTGCTGTGAGTAGCTATGCAAGCTCGTTCTACCGTGCGGGGAACAAGCCGTTCAACCCGTTGCTAGGGGAGACGTATGAGTGTGTACGAGAAGACAGAGGTTGGCTGTTCGTCTCCGAGCAGGTAGGTTACCTAGCATCCAGGTTATTCTCATTTGGATTTATGTCATGTCATGACATATGGTTTAATGTGCACATTCAGAACAAGGTGTTGTAGCGTACGCCTGTCATGGGTATTCGTCCAAGACAGAAAGCTGGGGGGGGGGGATGTAGGAGGGACCGCCTGTACTGGCAGATGCAAGGGAGCATCAGCAGTCTGATCAAGATCGGTAGCGGGTGGTGGTGGGGCTATGGAATTTTGAATGGAGCATTAATTATGCCAAAGAGAAATGGTGTGCATTTCAGTATGAAGGAATTTTGGCGCAATTTTTAAACGGTCGGCCGAAAGAAGATGGATTTATGTATTACATATAATTAATCATCTAGAGCTTAATTTAGAATTAGAACAAGTGGGAGAAGTTACATCTCCCTTCCCAGGAGAAAGGGAAGAAGTTGATAAAAATAAACATTTATTGCTAAATTTAAAAATGTAGCGGCTTTCCTCTTTAAGATTATATGTCAGAATGAATGTTTCATTAATAAATCAATGTACCCAATGGTGTTTTTAAACAAAACATACTTTTAATTGTATTGCTACATTTCATAATGTTTGGTTATGTTCTGCATTCGTTCAGAAAGGTTGTGAATTATACACTCACTTATTAATTGAAAGAACACAACTGTTAAATGTAAGAACATTGGTTACATATGTCTGTTGGTGATGCTTTCTGTGTTTGTTTTAGGTCAGCCATCACCCTCCAATATCTGCCTGCTTCTGTGAATCAAAGAACTTTAGCTTCTGGCAAGGCAAGTGGAATGAATTTGTTGGCGTAATGGTTAGGTCATCGGTCTACAGGCTGGTAGGTACTGGGTTCAGATCCCAGTCAAGGCATAGGATTTTTAATCCAGATACAGACTCCAAACCCTGAGTGAGTGTTCTGCAAGGCTCCATGGGTAGGTGTAAACCACTTGCACCGACCAGTGATCCATAACTGGTTCAACAGAGGCCATGGTTTGTGCTATCCTGCCTGTGGGAAGCACATAAAAGATCCCTTGCTGCTCATCGAAAAGAGTAGCCCATGAAATAGTGACAGAGGGTTTCCTCTCAAAATCTGTGTGGTCCTTAATCATATGTCTGACACTATATAACCGTAAATAAAATGTGTTGAGTGCTTTGTTAAAAAAAACCCATTTCTTTCTTTCTTTGAATAAATTCTATTTTCTTACACCCCCATGTAGAAGATCACCCGTGTGTATCAAAATCATATTTAATGTATGTTGGAGATCGTTTCTGAGAGGACATGACCCAGTTTAGTGTCATCGTAAGGAGGTGTAAAGTGACGTCATTGGAATACTGATGTCATTCAAATTCAAAATGAGCTGTATTACCATCCTTTGCCACATTAAAATGTTCACTTTTCATCAATTTCATTTTCCGAGTAGTTGGCACATGGCATAAGCCCTTTAATCACAGAAAGCCATCTTCTAAGACAGTTGTCTTCAGGTAATGTCTTCAGGTATTTTCTTCAGGTGAACCTCTTCAGGTAATCTAACTTACTTTTGCTCGTCCTATATGTTTTTAAACAAGTTGTAAGATAAATGGTATCAAACGGAAACTCATGTATTATTCTCTATGTATGTTGTGTCGAAATGTAATGCTGTGAAGAATCTTATTAAAACACCCAGGTTTCCTTTTCTGCTTCGTGTAATATTTGTATCCATAGGAAGATGTTGTAAATCAGCAGATGGCAGTAGCATAATTTAAGGCATTCACATTATATCGATGAAGATTATTAGTTCATTTTTGCATTTACCTTAGTTTGACACCCAATAGCGAATGTAGTTTTTGTGTTGGGGTGTCGTTAAAACCATTCATTCATTCATTCATTTATTCATTCAATCAATAATTCATTTATTTATTCATTCAATCATTCATTCATTTATTCATTCATTCATGCAATAATTCATTCATTTATTCAATAATTTATTCAGTCATGCTATAAATCAATCATTAATTCAGTAATTCATTTATTCATTCATTCATGCAATAATTCATTCATTTATTCAATAATTCATTCATTCATGCAATAATTAATTAATTCATTCATTCAATAATTCATTCATTCATTCATTTGCATTTGCTAAATCTGTTGTGTATTTCCTCCTTAGTTATTCAGCTAAAGTGTAAAATGTTTATTTTTCCAGATATCCGAGTTAAAACCAAATTCTGGGGTAAATCAATGGAGATCCAGCCATTAGGAACTGTCAACGTTTGCTTGCCCAAGTAAGTTCATTTGCTCGTTTTTGTTATGGCCGTTTCACAAATGATTACATCTAAGTTGTGGTACTTTTATGTCTAATGGGGCTTTGCCTTCCCACCACTCTCAAGTGGGACGTAGCCCAGTGGTAAAGCGCTCACTTGATACACGGTCGGTCTAGATTGATCCCTGTCGGTGGGCCCATTGGGCTAGTTCTCATTCCAGCCTGTGCACCACGACTGGCATATCAAAGGCTGTGGTATGTATTACCCTGTCTGTGGGATGGTGTATGTAAAAATAAAACCTTGCTGCTAATCAAAAAGAATAGCGCATAAAATAGCAACAGCAGGTTTCCTCTCTCAGTATCTATGTGGTCCTTAACCATATATCTGGCACCATATAACCGTACATAAAATGTGTTGAGTGTATTATTAAAGCTATTATACCTTTCCTTTTTAATCTGTTCAATCATACGTGTGTCGTACTACTTGTAGGTTCCAAGACCATTACAAGTGGAACAAAGTGACGACGTGTGTTCACAATGTGCTGGGAGGGCAGCGCTGGGTCGACCAGTACGGAGAGATGTACATAACTAACGGTGGCATAGTCTGCAAGCTGACATTTACCAAGGTATGATGTTGCAGATACTGGTCTTAATAGTGGCAGGTAACTTAACTGTGTCATAGTCGTCAAGCTTACCTTGATAAAGGTATGATACCTAAAATACTGGTCTTGGTGAGATATAACTGATGATGGCATACAAGCTTTCATTTACAACCTAAAACAGTAGCAGATAACCAAGTGCAGCATAGTCTGCAAGCTGACATTGACATTTGTCTCTGTCTCTCTGTATCTCGCTCTCTGTATCTCTTTGTCTCTCTCCCTCTCTCTCTCTCTCTCTCTCTCTCTCTCTCTCTCTCTCTCTCTCTCTCTCTCTCTCTCTCTCTCTCTCTCTCTCTCTCTCTCTCTCTCTCTCTCTCTCTCTCTCTCTCTCTCTCTCTCTAAAAATCAGTGTTTACAGAGACTGCACAAGTAAATGATTAATTTTAGTAGTTTTTTGTATAATTTAAAAGCTATGTAATGTTTATTTTGTATTTTTGTCAGGCGAGTCACTGGTCGTCGAAGCGTTATGAGGTTCAAGGTGAGATTCTCAATCCGGAGGGCAATGTGGTGCACAATCTCTTTGGCAAGTGGAACGAAGCTTTCTACTGCGGGCACTCGTCGTCTGCTCGCTGTATATGGAGACAAGGTAATGTGCTACTTTTTTTATATACTGGGTAATAGACAAGGTAATGTGCTGGTGTTTATAGACAAGGTATTGTGCTGGTGTTTATAGACAAGGTATTGTGCTGGTGTTTATAAACAAGGTAATGTGCTGGTGTTTATAAACAAGGTAATGTGCTGGTATTTATAGACAAGGTAATGTGCTGGTGTTTATAGACAAGGTAATGTGCTGGTGTTTTTATAACCTGAGTAACGTGCTGGTGTTTATAGACAAGGTAATTTGCTGATTTTTTATATATACTGGATAATGGGCCAGTGTTTATAGACACGGTAATGTGCTGGTGTTTATAGACAAGGTAATGTGCTGGTGTTTATAGACAAGGTAATGTGCTGGTGTTTTTATATACTAGGTAATAGGCAGGTGCTGGGGTATTTACAGTGTAATCATGATGCACACGATCTTGAAAAGTCTTTGAATATTGAAAAGTGTTGGGGGGAGGAACAGATTTAGTGGCAACCCCCTGTATTACTGGCCTGCATGACAGAACGTAAGTCTGCTCAGTAAACATTAAAACAACCATTTCATAGACACAACAACAGGAAATGAATCTGATGTTTTGTATGTTCTAGATCTGTTATAATCTGTTTCAGGACATTTTGATTATGCAAATGAGATAAATATAAATGGTGTTCCAAAAAAGAGAGAAAGAAGGAAATGTTTATGATGCACTCAACACATTTTATCTACAGTTATATGGCATCAGACATATAGTTAAGGACCACACAGATAATGAGAGAGGAAACCCACTATTGCCACTTCATGGACTACTCTCTTCAATTAGCAGCAAGGGATATGTTATGTGCACCATCCCACAGACAGGGTAGTACATACCGCAGCTTTTGATATACCAGTTGTGGTGCACTGGCTGGAATGATAAATAGCCCAGACCAACTGCACCTCGAGCGAGCGTTGGACCACTGGGCCATGTCCAGCCCTAAATGGTGTTCCAAGCTCCTTAGTTAAAAATAACACAAAATGACAATATATAAAAAGCCTATGTAGAAATTTTTCATCAACAATAGCATAATCACTTTGACTGAAACATATTTCCTAACAATAGCTTGCTTCGAATTCCAAGTCTTTTTTGTTTCCCCCCCCCGATGTATGTATTTACATATTTTATTTGTTTACTTATTTTTTGCTTTGTTTTTTTGTTTGCTTATTTATTTATTTATCAATTTATTATTATGTGTTTTAACCATTATATCTTCTTTCTTCTTCTATATATTTCCCAGTCCTTTCCATTATATGCATCATGGCAATTTGTTTTAATTTTTTTACCAATCTTTAATTAATACAGAAACATTACAAATGTATCAAATTGTTATATATGACTGTACAACATTATTATACCACAAATTTGATATATGTACTTGTATAAAAATTATATTACTTTGATGTAAGGCCATGAATTCAAGGCTCCCCTGATGTGCGGTCGGTCTAGGATCGATCCCCGTCAGCTGACCACTTGGTTTTTTTCTCGACATAACCATATGTCCGACGCCGATATAACCGTAATTAAAATGTGTTGAGTGCGTCGTTAAACAAACCAAAAAAATAAAACAAATAAAAATCAAGGCTCCCCAACCTTCACTGGACTGGGGAATGGACTGGGGAAAATAAATATTTAAAAAAAAAAAAAAAGCCTATGTCAAAATTTATTCCATATTCTTACCTTTGCTGACACCCAGTAGGCGATGTGTATTTTTTGTGCTGGGGTGTCATTAATCTTTCATTCATTCATTCATTCATTCATTCATTCATTCATTCATTCATTCATTGCTACAGGTGCTATGCCGGAAGACAGTGAGTTGTACTACGGGTTTTCACAGTTTGCTATAGAGCTCAACGAACTCGACAAGGATCAGATTAAATTTTTACCACCCACAGACACTCGGTTCCGACCCGATCAAAGGTGAGAAACAGATTTAATTATTTTAAAATCAGTTTTTAACTTTTTAAAATCTATTTAAAGTTTTTACCCATGAAAATGGACGCTAAGTTGAGTTAATCTACAAACCTGTAACACTTTGAATAATGTTGTGAAAATGAACGCTAAGTTGAGTTGATCTACAAACATGTAACAGTTTGAATAATGTTACAACAAAGTGAAACTAGAATCTGTGATGTTGAAACTGAGAAAACCCCCGAAAAATAGACTAAAACTTGACTCCATAACCATTACTTCTCCGACGCATGTGTATTTTAAAAAATATGAAAAAACCAGAAACACTTTGTATGTATGGAAATCAGTAATCTAAACAATTAAATTTAAAAATGTACAATTTCAATTATCAACAGTGGCTCTAATAGTGAAAATATGCCAGTGTTTAAACACTAGGCTCTGTCCCTTTAAAGGCATGTTACCACAGACCACTGACCTATCTAAAGTCATATTGTCACAGACCACTGACCTA
Source organism: Dracogyra subfuscus (assembly GCA_016106625.1). Taxonomy (NCBI): domain Eukaryota; kingdom Metazoa; phylum Mollusca; class Gastropoda; order Neomphalida; family Peltospiridae; genus Dracogyra; species Dracogyra subfuscus. Next base: position 1,828 of record JAECMU010237508.1, on the reverse strand, counting down.
TCTAAAGTCATATTGTCACAGACCACTGGCCTATCTAAAGTCATATTGTCACAGACCACTGACATATCTAAAGTCATATTGTCACAGACCACTGGCCTATCTAAAGGCATATTGTCACAGACCACTGACCTATCTAAAGTCATATTTTCAGACCACTGGCCTATCTAAAGTCATATTGTCACAGACCACTGACATATCTAAAGGCATATTGTCACAGACCACTGGCCTATCTAAAGTCATATTGTCACAGACCACTGGCCTATCTAAAGTCATATTGTCACAGACCACTGACCTATCTAAAGTCATATTGTCACAGACCACTGACCTATCTAAAGGCATTCTGCCAGAGACCACTGACCTACATTGTATCTAAAGGCATATTGTCACAGACTACTGACCTATCTAAAGTCATATTGTCAGAGACCACTGACCTATCTAAAGTCATTTTGTCAGAGACCACTGACCTATTTAAAGGCATATTGTCAGAGACCACTGACCTATATAAAGTCATATTGTCAGACCACTGACCTATCTAAAGTCATTTTGTCAGAGACCACTGACCTATCTAAAGGCATTCTGCCAGAGACCACTGACCTATTTAAAGTAATATTGTCACAGACCACTGACCTATCTAAAGTCATATTGTCACAGACCACTGACCTATCTAAAGTCATATTGTCACAGACCACTGACCTGTCTAAAGGCATATTGTCACAGACCACTGACCTATCTAAAGGCATTCTGTCAGAGACCACTGACCTACATTGTATCTAAAGGCATATTGTCACAGACTACTGACCTATCTAAAGTCATATTGTCAGAGACCACTGACCTATCTAAAGGCATATTGTCAGAGACCACTGACCTATCTAAAGTCATATTGTCACAGACCACTGACCTATTTAAAGTAATATTGTTACAGACCACCGACCTATCTAAAGGCATATATTGTCATTGTGTAACAAAGTATTACCTGAATAAAAATAATTTGATTTGTCACTAAATGTACTTTATTTTAAATATTTTCATAACCACCATACTCCATTTATTAATGACATTTTGAAAAATAATTGAATTATGGCAATGGTCCATAATTTAAAAACTAAAATTGCTGAGAGGGTTGACATGGATTTCGCTCCATCATGATTCAGTTAAAGTGATGCGATAGCTAGATTTGATTTTCAACAATTAATGACATTTTTATTTATTATCCATTTAAAAACAAATAAGGTCCTTAAATCTGTGACAGTGTTTTTAAGGCTGTAATCGCTTTCTTTTTCCCCATTCAAAATACAAACAGAACTAGATGGAAAAACATTCTTGTTATGTATTACAAAAGGTTTATGTTTAATGGCAATGAAGAAAACCAAAATCAAATGTTTTGTTAAAAAGAACTTTGGTTTTACCATTTTATAAGAATGTTAGACAATTTGGTGAAATGTTCTTACCTGGAGGGGCGGAATGTAGCCCAGTGAAAAAGCGCTCACCTGATGCATGGTCAGTCTAGGATCGATCCTCATCATTGGGACCATTAAGCTGTTTTTTGCTTTAACCAGTGCACCATGAATGGTTTATCTAAGACTGTGGTATGTGCTATCCTGTCTATTGGATAGTGCATATAAAAGATTCCTTGCTATTGATAGAAAGTTTTTGTGGGTATCCTCTCTAAGACTATGTCAAAATTACATTAATTAATCATTAATGATTGGGGCGGGACGTAGTTCAGTGGTACAGCGCTCGCTTGATGTGTGGTCGGTCTGGGATCGATCCCCGTAGGTGGGCCCATTGGGCTATTTCTCGTCACAGCCAGTGCGCCATGACTGGTATA
>JAECMU010237503.1:0-11052 GCA_016106625.1 Dracogyra subfuscus | reverse complement strand
CCTGTTTTCCGGTGACTTAACCGCTAGGCCACCGAGGCCGGTACCAACCACTCATTATGCGAGGGCTTTATCAATGGACTATGTCACACCCTCCACACACTGAGGTAGGAAAACAGAAAGGGTGTGCAAACCCGACTCACACACACACATATGTATATATTGGGAACAGGATCTCTGTTAACGTGCCCCTATGCACATGGTTCAGGCACGCCCATCACAGCTTTGGCCTCTGACATCACCAGTGACCAACCCTAGGACGGGACATGTCTATACTGGCTATTCCTACTGAAAAGTAATCTTTTATAAGCAACGTCCCCATAGCAGAACGGTACATACCTGTCACCACTGGCTACATTAGCAGCCTGTAACAAAATGAATGGCCTATTGATATATTATCGTTATTTCTGTCCCGTGACAACTACAAAAATTATTTTGCGAGGTACATAAATTTGATAATAACTGGTAGTGAGTTTGTTATTCTGTTTATTATCCCAGTCATATTTTGTTTTGTTTAAGAACCTTCCATTTTCATTATGTCCACATTTATACAGAAACGATTATTCTGAGTATTGCTGCAACTATATGTTATTCATGATAACTGATCATTTTATTAAAGCAAATTTCTATTTCTTCTGTCAAAATATTTATGAATTGTATTAAAATATCATTTTATTACAAATGTAACAATAAAACCTGAGAAGTAAATGCAAACACTTTAAAGTATGTGACATCATGGTGTATGTTTGCTAAATTGTAATGACATACTTAGCACCAGCAAAGACACTGGTTTGTAAGCATCACACTGTCCACTAATATTGTACATTACAACACTGCATAATAATTTCTCAGTGAGAAATTATGATTCTTATTTTATAAATGCCCGCTGTTTTTAAATAATAATCAGCACATAGAACAGGGGACAAAATATACATTCAGGTAATAAATAGAATATCAAACTCACTAAGAAGTACTATTAAGTTTAAGTCCCTCGTGAAATAAGTTATACATACAGTAGTTCGTTTAATATCCTCTACTTAATAACATGCATACCTCTGGCAGGTTATCGTTATACAGCAGTTCATCGAGTGTGCGGAATGTGATGCTCCGGTCGACCTTCTCGGCGCGGAAGTGTTTCTGGCGCCGCTTCCTCTGCATGCGAGGTGAGCCGCACCCTTCCCCTGACACATCCGTGTCGGACTCCGTGTTGCTGCTGCTGTCACCGCCGCCGTGGTCCTGCTGGTCTGAAAACACACACACAACAAACACATCATCAAAGTGGTCTTAGTGGTCTGAAAACACACACAACAACACACACATCATCAAAGTGGTCCTGCTAATCTGAAAACACACAACAACAAACATATCATCAAAGTGGTCCTGCTAGTCTGAAAACACACAACAACACACATATTATCAAAGTGGTCCTACTGGTCTGAAAACACACACAACAACACACATATCATCAAAGTGGTCCTGCTAGTCTGAAAACACACAAAACAACACACATATCATCAAAGTGGTCCTACTGGTCTGAAAACACACACAACAACACACATAAATATTATCATCAAAGTGGTCCTTCTAGTCTATACCACAACTGGTATATCAAAGGCTATGGTATGTGCTATACTGTCTGTGGGATGGTGCATATAAAAGATCTCTTGCTACTAAACTGAAAAATGAAGCAGCTTTCCTCTTGAACTATATGTTGAAAATATAAAATGTTTGACATCCAATAGCCAATTATTAATATATCAATGTGATCTAATGGGGTCGTTAAACAAAACAAATTTCTTTTTTTAACTGTTTGAAAATAATTTTGTAGGCGACAATCCTATAATTTATCCAATGGTGTGGGAAGGGAGGTTTGTTTAATTGTTTCTAATTATTTCAGTGCTTATATTCAATTGAGGTTCAAGCACGCTGTCATGAGCACGTACTTCATCTATCTCGGCTGTCTGTCCAGGTTAGTGGTTAACTGTTTGTGATTATAGTCAGGAAGGAAATGTTTTATTTAACGATGCACTCAACACATTTTATTTACAGTTATATGACGTCGGACATATTATTAAGGACCACAAAGATATTGAGGGAGGAAAACCACTGTCGCCACTCCATGGTCTACTCTTTTCGATTAGCAGCAAGGGATTTTTATATGCACCATCCCATAGACATGATAGCACATACCACAGCCTTTGTTATACCAATTGTGGTGCACTGGCTAGAGTGAGAAATAGTCCGATGGGTCCACTGACGGGGGTCCATCCCAAAATAGACCACACATCAAGCGAGCGCTTTACCACTGGGCTACATTTTGCTCACAATGATTATAGTCAGAGGCAAGTTAATGTAGAGATCTTACACCTACCCACTTTAATCTCGCTCAGTGGGGGAGCCAGTGCCAGGATGAGAACCCAGGACCTACCAGCCTTAAGTCCGAAGGTTGCTTGGGAAGGGAAGTGTTGTAATTATTATTAATGAATCTGCTGCATCATCAACATGTATTTCAGATGATAAGTCTTCTATTTTTGCTCATCCTCAGATATATGGGACAGAGCTATCCCATCAAAGAAATCTATGTAAGGAATTTCTATCTTACATGAGATATCACACGCTTGCACTTAACATGACGTTGTTGGTAATATATGACGTCATATTAATGTGAGATGGTGACGTTTGGTCATTACAAACACAGTTTTAAATTAATATTTTTTAATTAAAACTTTCATTTTAAAATACATATTGTTAATTTGTAGTGTTAAATTTTATTTAACATATGAAACAAAGATTACAAATATGATAGTGTAGTTTATTTATGATAAAATGGTCCAATAAATAAAGTTACTTTTTTTCTTCTTTTTTTTTTGGTTTGTTTAACGACGCACTCAACACATTTTAATTACGGTTATATCGGCGTCGGACATATGGTTATGTCGAGAAAAAAACCCAGTGGTCAGCTGATGGGGATCGATCCTAGACCGACCGCGCATCAGGCGGGCACTCTACCACTGGACCATGCTGCCCGCTTAAAGTTACTTATTCAGCCATCTTTGTCTGTTCATGTAAAATAATAGTTTATTTACAAAATGAGAAAAAGACTATCACATGTGGTCATGTGGAATAGAAACTGTACACCCTTGGTGGTGAAAATATTGACCATGAGACTCGGGTGTTCTTTAACACATACCATGGAGTCTTATAATATTACATACCGATTCAACCTTACTATAGTGATAAAGACATTTTCAAACCGTATGATAAATGTATCTTGTATCGCACGTACATGTACGTGCGATCTGGATCGGAACTTGTAAATGGGGAATTCCCTTTATATTTTTACTGGTGTTAGCACCGTTTTGTTACCGACATGATGTAATTCTTAACATTAAAAAAATCCATTTGAAACATTACACAAGATTACCACAGAGTACAATTCTTAACATTAAGAAAATCCATGAAAGGAGAATTTAGTAATAGACTTAAAGGGACATACCCTAGTTTCAGTCCATGAAAATTAACATTAAATTTATTTTAATTTACAAATCTGTAACACATTTTGATAAAGATACAATTGAGTGAAACATGAATTTTGACTTTGAAATGGTGAAATACCCTCTAAAATAGAATAAAACTTGACTACATAACTGTTACTTCTCAGAGGCACGTGCCTTTTTAAAAATATGAGAAATGCATTTTGTGATATTAAAAAACATCAGGATGACCAAAAACACTTCGAATGTATAATGGATAACCTAAACAATAAAATTTAAGTAAAGTATAATTTCAGTTATCAAAAAACGCCTGTAATAGTCAAAACTATGTCTTAGTGTTTAAAAACTAGGGTATGTCCCTTTAAGAATGTGTGCTATTGATGTTAAATTAAAAACCATTTTTGTAAAAAATAAACGAAGATATGTAATAAATAAAGATCTTTACATATGTTGTTTTCACTTCCAATTTATTGTACTACAATCACAAGGCACGATAAAAAAAAAAAAAAAAAGTGTTTCCCATGTTTTGAAATCCTATGGCCTGGTATATGAATAATAATGATGCCAGTATAGACCGCAGGTCTGCATGAAATAAGATGAATACTCATTAGCAAGCTGGCTTGATGGGTGTCATTTCCGGTATGTCATCTTGAGTTCTCTATGGCAGACAAAGGTATTCTTTGAAACAGAAAATGAACATAACAAAAACCCAGTGTATGTGACAATTATGCTGTGGTAAACTTGTCAATCATATATTGTTAAATATTCAATCAATATTCTTGCCCCAGATAGCGAAGTAACAAAGGAATCGGAAGAGCATTGTCCTACAAAACGGCTTCAGAGTTTGCTGGCGTATATATATACACACAGACAATAGTCCACTGGAAAATGACTTATCAGCCAAAAGGTTTTTCACAAGATGGGTAACTACATAATAACCATCACCACAAAAAAGCACCCTACATCTCAAAAAATAAATAAATAAAAACAACAAACAATAACAAACAAAAAAATAAAATAAAAAATAAATAAATAACAACATGTAATTTGAGCAGTTTATGTACAGTAATCACTGCAGTTAAAGGTCTGCAGGATGTAGCTCAGTGGTAGAGCGTTCACTCCATGAACAGTCGGTGTGTGGGATCAATCCCTGTTGGTGGGCCCATTAGGCTATTTCTCATCCCAGCCAGTGCACCATCACTGGTATATAAATGCCATGGTATGTACTACCCTGTATGTAGGATGGTGCATATAAAAGATCCCTTGCTGCTAATTGGAAAGAGTAGCCCATGAAGTGGTGACAGTGGGTTTCCTCTTTCAGTATCTGTGTGGTCCATAACCATATTTCTGACGCCATATAACCGTAAATAAAATGTGTTGAGTGTGTCGTCAAGTAAAACATGTCTTTCTTTCACTGCAGTAAGGAGAATAGAAAAGTTGTCTTTATCAGCTCTCTATATTATTATTAACCTTTTACATCTACTGTCCGAACCAAAATGTTAACAACTGCCAAAAATGCTCTACTACCTTTATTTTATGTTAGATGTTACTCACATTTTGTCCAGACAGAAATCTAGGAAAATCCACTGCAATGACACAGATTCCACATACTAGATAATAACTATATCACCAATATCGACTTCGCTGAGATTGCAAAAAGCATGTAATTTTGTGCCAGCTGCCATTTTGACTTTTTATGGAATATTCTTCAAGAGGGGTGAAAGGATATGACTTAATCTAGCAACATCATAACATGTTATTATATAAAAGCAAACGTGATGATGTCATATTAATTTTTAAAATTATTTTTTGTTTGTTGAAATATACCACTAAAGAGCATTGATTTTATATTAATTATGTAACATACTTTAGAGGCTTTCACCCCTCTTGAAGAATATTCCATAAAAGAGTAAAATGGCAGCTGACTAAAAATTGCATGTATTTTTCCCTATGCTATCTCAGAAAAGTCAATACTAAAGACATCATTATAGACTCATATGTGAAAGCTGTGCCACTGTAATGGTTTTTTTAACAACTTGTTTGTGGACAAAATTTTGGGGAAATGTAACAGTAATTAAAGGTAGGAGAGCAATTTTTCGTAGTTGTTAACATTTTGGTTCGGACAGTAGAAGCCAGATGGTACCTACTTCTATTGTTTATACACATTGTATGTTTAAGTCGCCAAATGAAAAAAACAAGTGGTAACATATGTGACCACATTGGTCACAATATGAAGAGGACTGTTTATGCACTATACTTAAATGATAATCACAGACTGCAGTCTATTTGTTAGCCCGGGATTCTAGACAATGATCAAGTATTTCACCATGGGATCTGCCGCTTGCTATGCCAGAGTCTGGGCCCATGGTGGACATGCCTGAACCTTAAATGGATATGGGAATGCCAAAATTGTTTATACTTTGGGACTTTAGTGGTAGTCAGTTTATTTCATATCATAAACAACATTTGAAAACTTAAACAATTAGGACATTGCCAAAACATATTCACAAAATAAATCTTGTTCATCTGATCAGGTATTTTTATTTTATTATTATTTTTTGTTTTAAAGAAAAAACTAAAAATGAGAATATAAAATATTTCCTTGACCAAAGAATAAATTCCAGAAAGTAAAAATGAACGGTTTCCTTATCAACGCTTGAGCCCTATTCCCCGTGCATGGAATAATGAAGCAATTAGAAAAGCAATATGTCTACACTGGGGAGAGAAATTACCGACCAAAGCCGGCCGAGTAATCGTGGGCACCTATCTGAAATAGAAATCAAGTCCAAGTTTGCTCATGCAAATAATTGCACTGATAGTTTCATGAATGGCAAATATTTGCCATAAATCAAGTGTATGGTGAAGGTCTTGTTGTTGGCACCGTTTGGGTGTTTATGGAATTTTGAGATGCCAGACTAGCGAGCCTTGTTTATAAGAAAGTGTCTATAGTGTGTCCCATGGGGAATGCCTTTTTTTTTCATACTATGGAATTTACTACAAGTTATTTACTTCTGAGCCGATTGTTTTGTATCTTGCACACAAAAATAGTAATTTTTTTATTATTTTAAAAACAGTTTTACCTTTCTTCTTATGTCAAACCAAACTGACATTATTAACAAAACAAAAACACATTTTTGCATGAGAATGGTACGGACTATATAGTTCGCCTTCACTGACACGGGCACTGCGCGTAATATATATTGATCTCATCTCGGAGGCTTATTAGTCTCCCAACAGATACAGTCTCATCGGGTGTGAGTACAATCGCTAATTACGCTGTTTAATGCAGCTTAAACAAAGGCTTAGATACTACATGTCGCAGAAACTGTCACCAGTCGGCCGTAACAAGCCCCTGACACACTGATGTTGGTACTCGATCATCGGCGGCCACCGATATTCAATTGTAAAAACTGTTGCAGCACAGGATCTGCCGGTTTGTAAGTAGGATGAGGTTATTCTTCATAGTAAAACATCTTCAGTGCTAGGATTGTTTTGTTAACCGACAAATCTTTTATTCTTTATTATGCCTTTCTTTTCTTTCTTTTTTTCTTCTTCTTCTTTTTTTGTTTTTTGTTTTTGCCTTTTTTTTTTAACTTCTCTACCTTGGGTTTGCAATTTGTGGTTTGTATTTCAGAGCCTTGTTCCACAAAGCGATCTTAGCCTTAAGATCAACTTAAGTGCATATAGTAGCTATGCCACTATGGTAATCTTAAGGCTAAGATCACTTCATGAAACAGGGCCCAGAACCCTAACTGGGGTCAGGATTACTTAGCAAATTTAACTCGGACACTCATGGATACGACTGTTACAGTCCTCTACATCATGCGACAATTTATTTTTCATTGGGTGACAAAACAATTTCATACTGTTCATATAAAAATACAAGTAGACACCATCTGGCTACAAGATGGAAAAGTTAACTGGTTGTGGTATGTGCTATCCTGTCTATGGGATGGTGAATATAAAAACATCCCTTGCTGCTAATCGAAAATAATAGCCCATGCAGTGGTGAAAGCAGGTTTCCTCCCTCAATATCTGTGTGGTCCTTAATCATATGTCCGACACCATATAACCATAAATAAAATGTGTTGAGTGTTTTATTAAGTAAAACATTTCCTTCCTTCCTGTATGTAAGCCACTCTGGATTCATGTGGAGTTGCAGTTTCTGTGGATGATGACATATGTGAAGATGATTTACTTCCAGCAGTTCAAACCAATAACATGGCAGGCAACATTTTGTCTTCAAAATCTTGATTAGCAATATTTCTAGTCAACTGAAAACTGATTAGTGACTGTTTAATGTTTTAAAATTGTGTCACTATCTGTAACAAAATGTTTCCTGTATTATAAGTCGCAGCATGTGCATTTCATTAAATCCATGGCTTATTTCTGTTATCTATAATATTTTTACGATATAATCACACTTTTCACAAATGGCTTATTTCTGGTATTTATGATAATCCTATATGTATAATACGGTAATCCTACATTTCACAGATGGTTAACACAGACTAACACTAATCAGGATTGCCGAATATTTTTGAGATAACTGTCAACCATATTATTTACATACTATTATGTAATGTTTTTATATGGCGTCAACATCATCAAAATATCTTCACAATACAAAGTGTTGATTGAGATGTCAATGAAAAAAACGTTCACTTCATTGATTAAATATCTGGCCATCTTGATTAGTGTTATAGTTTACATTAATAATTTGTGAAGGGTGTGATTATTATAAGATTAATTATCGTAGATATCAGAAATGTAAGTCATGAAATGCCCAGGATGAATGATTTACTGTGTTATTATGCAGTCTTAAGAATTAGCTACCGGACGTAAATCCTCAACATTGGAGGCTCTTGTAACCACCAATTATATATCCTCCCCATCTAGTGCATCTTTGTGAGCCAAAGTACCATTCTGTATAACTACTGCAGTTATACAGACTGGTACCGTGGCTTGTGAACATGCTACTAAGGTCGACGACAGTCACTTTTCGCACCCTTGTTTTGGCTTCATACATAGTAAATAAAAGATATACAACGGTAATTTGTTTATATGATATATTTGACCAAAGGCACTTTTTATTTCTTTCATCTTTTGAAACTTAAAATTAATATTTTGTTCAGAATTATGAAAAATAACAAAATAACAACCTGTAAACAATGTTGTCTGCTTGTTATAGAAATTTGATAGGGGTCAAGGTTAGTAGACCAGTTTTTATTTTAATGTGGCGAAGCATTGCAATAATATAGCTATAGTATAGTATAGTATTCCAATGACATCACTTTGAATTGCCTTACAATAACCATACACTGAGTACATGACATTTCCATTTTAAAAATGCTGGCAAAATCCCAATGCAAACTTGCTATTGAAATTGTTTTGTTTGAGTGTGAGTGCGAATAATTTTTACATTCTCATATACCACTAGATTTTCGAGCATGTCCGTCCCAGGACCGGTCTCTGGATAGCCATGGGCTTGTTTGAACATTACTAATGTATCTGAATATATTTGAAGAAAATCTTGTGATTAAAAAAATGTACTTTTTATGCTATATTTATTGTGTACGAACCCAAAACAAGGGTGCGAAAAGTGACTATCATCGACCTTAGTGGCACTACAAGTAACTGTTAGTTATATATAACAGTGCTGTGACTCAGACTATTTCTATTAGCACCAGAGAACAACGATGCCAGCAGGATATAGGAAAGTCCACAGAGACTGCACTCATGGAGGAAGATGAGACAGATAGGTGATGGTATTTATTTTATTACTCATCAAGCATGTCCTGCTAGAGATTCTGCAGGTCAACTGATGTCTTCGACAAGGAAAGGAAAAGGAAAGAAAATGAATGATTACTGATGGAAATCCCAGCCCTTTTAAAGAGTTGCCAAATGACCTGATCAAAATTGCAATACTTAGTCCACAAAGTAAATGGGGAAAAAAAAATCCACACTCCTGTCTCAGGAATTGTTTTCATAGTCTTTGCCAGCAAAACGAGTGATGATTAGCACTCCACTCCAGGGTTCATAGTTTTAAAGACCAAACAAGGAAGGAAGGAAATTTTTTAATTTAATGATGTACTCAACACATTTTATTTACAGTTAAATGGTGTGGGACATATGATTTAAGGACCAGAAAGATATTGAGAGAGCAAACCTGCTATCACCACTTCATAGGCTACTCTTTTTTTTAAATATTATATATTAGCAGCAAGGGTTATTTTATATCTACCATCTCAGAGACAGGATAACACATACCACAGCCTTTGATATACACACATGTACCATTTGTGGTGCACTGGCTGCGGCAAGAAATAACACAATGGGCCCAAACAAATTCAAAGACTTTTTACCTACCATTTTCAAAGATTTTCAAAGACTATTCCACGTTTAAAGATAAAACTACGAAATCAGTTTGTTTTGTCCATGGCATAAAATTTTGCTTTTTTACATGCATCATGACAGATTAATATTATCATTGCTTTGGCTAGGACTTAAAATTGTGAGAATTTAATGACTTTTAAAGAACTTTATTGCAACTCAAAGATATTCAATTTAAAGACTGCTACAAACACTGCTGTCCAGACTCACCCGGAAAATTTAAGAGAGCAACAAACTAATCATCTTACAAAAGTGCTTATCTAACACTATTTCAGGAGAATGGTGTTCAGGTCTCCTTGATTCTGCTCCTGACAAAGACTATTTACATGCATTTTTCCACAGACATTCTGACATCATATATAACCATACTTAATAATATGTGTAAAGTGTGTCGTTAAATACAACATTCCTTTCTTTCTTTTCTCGCAGTCACAGCAACACATATCACAATCTTTGACATAGAAATACAAATCATGGGCACTGTATACTGTCAAGTTGATCCTGGAGATTGCTGACTCATCACTATTTGTTGTCTGGGAATCTACATACTAACCTGTCCAATATGACAGACATGTAGGTGGCAAGTTTTGTTTCAACACAAATATATAGAATTTCTTTTGTTTTAATGACACCACTAGACCTTCAGCTACTGGACATCAAACATATGATCATTTTAATACAGTCATTGAGAGGAAACCCGCTAAATGTTTTCATTAGTAGCAAGTGATATTTTATATGCACAACCATACAGACAAGATCGCACATGCCACAGACTTTGATACACCAGTCGTGGTGCATTGGCTGGAACGAGAAATAGCCCAAATGACGGGGATCGATCCAAAACCAAGCGAGCGATTTCCCACTGGGCTATGTCCCGCCCTTGTGTTTTACAACAAAGTCTGTACTTGGATGTAGGTGGTGAGTTTTGTTTTAACACAACGTCTGTACTTGGATGTAGGTGGTGAGTTTTGTTTTACAACAAAGTCTGTACTTGGATGTAGGTGGTGAGTTTTGTTTTAACACAAAGTCTGTACATGGATGTAGGTGGTGAGTTTTGTTTTAACACAAAGTCTGTACATGGATGTAGGTGGTGAGTTTTGTTTTAACACAAAGTCTGTACTTGGATGTAGGTGGTGAGTTTTGTTTTAACACAAAGTCTGTATTTGGA
>JAECMU010237482.1:0-19867 GCA_016106625.1 Dracogyra subfuscus | reverse complement strand
TATGCGAGCCTCTGGCATAATACATTATTTTTATTCCTAATATATGATATTGACGATACCGAAATACACAAGGGTAATTTTGTAAACTGTACATGCAACTTTAATTCCTGTCTGCCATTACTAAATATTCAAATGATGTAAGAATACGTGGCCCGGTGTATTTTTCAATGGAAATGACATCAAACTCAAATGACATCATTTTGGATGTCCTTACATCAAAATAAAGTTACATGTATGTCTAATGTATGTATGTGTTGTACAGCTTTCGGTGTTAAATTGCCATTCAAATGTTTTTATTTCATGGAATGTCACCCAAGTATGTCTGCTTAAATATCAATAAACCTAGTGCCGTGACCTTGACTAATTTATATCTAATTTGCAAAGTTATAAAATTCTTAAAGTATATGATGTGAAAAATATCACATACTTTGACTGCACTGAAAATGTAAGATATTACATGATATCAAACCAGGCCTGTAAATTGCAACTGATTTATTCATATATGCCACCATCTCTATACAAAAATACAAATAGGCATCATCTGACTCCTGGATGGAAAAGTTACCACAGAGGGCTGTATTAAACTAATTTGCAATTCCAAGTATATTATTTTATTTTACTTTTTTCTTTTACTACTTGACAAAGATACTAAAAATGTCTTACCACAAGCATTAACATCCAATCTGAATCTGTCCTTAGAATCACATCTCGTGGTTGCAGACATGTCTGAACTGAGCCATGCCGCTGCAGGGCAACGTGATGTAGTTACACTACGAAGCACACTGAATGATGGTGATGTGGATATCTGTCTGAATTCGTTGATTAGCTTCATTACACACTGACTGTATTCAGTGGAGGCCAGTCCCAAAGGATCCATCATGACATCGAATTTTACAGTCATCTGCCAATGAAATTAATTTTCTGTTAGAGTTTATTATGTTTAACGACACCACTAGAGCACAATGATTTATTCATCACTGGCTATGGGTGGGATGTAGCCCAGTGGTTAAGCACTCGCTTGATGCGTGGTCGGTCTCAGATCGATTCCCATCAGTTGGGTCATAGGGCTATTTCTTGTTCCAGCCAGTGCACCTCGACTGGTATATCAAAGGTCATGGTATGTGCTATCCTGTATGTGGGATAATGCTTATAAAAGATCCTTTGTACTAATGGAAAAATATAGTGGGTTTCCCTTCTAAGATAATATGTCAAAATGTTAAAATAACCAAATGTTTGACATCCAATAGCTGATAATTAATAAATCAATGTTCTCTAGTGGTGGTGTTAAACAAAACAAAGTTTAACTTTCATCACTGGCTAGTGAATGTTAAACATTTCACAATTAGTCTTACAAGACATCCACTATATCTTTGCATTAGCACCAAGAGATCTTCTATTTTTACTTTCCTAAACAGGACAGCACATACAGTTGTCAGGACTGGAAGAAACGCTATTACCTAAATTACACAATTCTTTAATATTATTTGCACTTAGCGACTCTGTTAATCTGAACATAGATGGATGCACACATTAATAATTTTTAAATCATTACAAAATGGACAATACAAAATGGACAACACAATACGCAACGGAATGAGCTTAAACCTTGAAAAATAAAAACAAAATTATTTAATAACACAAATATTATAATTCAAAATACATATAAACCAGTTTCTGTTGGTCACATTGTGATCAATTTTGCCTACTGACATAATTTTCTGCATTTTACTGATGGATAACATTAATTTTTTTCAGTAGCACCATCCAATTCAAATCAAATAACAGATATATATCGGAAGAAAATTAATAATCAGATGCAGAGATAACCAGTTTGTGTTCTCAATGCACTAAACGTAATGGCAATATATTGTTCACAAACTAAATTTAAATATTTATAGTTTGTTTTTAATTTACAGTGAAACTCCTCTAAACTAGATACTCAAGGGACCAAATGAATGAATGAATGAACGAATGAACAAATGAATGAATGAATGAATGAATGAATGAATGAATGAATGAATGAATGAATGTTTAACGACACCCCAGCTCATAATGTGACTAAGTAAAAAGTCTGGTTTTAAAGGGTTATCCAGTTTCTGCTCTGTATTTATATTTTTAACAAGACAGCAGAAAATAGAAAATATTGATGGAATTGTGGTTTAAAAAAGATCTCATTTTGAGGGCTTTCAGTGTATATTATTTGCAAATACACTGAGATCCCTGTAAACCAGACACCCAAGAAACCAAGTAGAAAGTCAGCTTAATGAGGTATCCACTTTAGAGAGGTTCTGTTTTTCACTGATATTAAAATAGGGGCCATGAAAAATGTCCAGTTTTGAAACGAGTTCTGGTTTACAGCAGATCCTGTTTTGAGGAGTTTCATTATATTAGTTACCTCATTCCTAGCACTGTTAATGTTAGCAGTCACACTTGACATCAAGACGTAGACTCTGTTAATGTTTGTAGAATCACTACACAGCGCAGTTAAATTTGAGTTCAAGTTGGCCAAGACTGCTGACAGCCTGGTAGAACTGGCATTCTGACAGAGAGATGACAAACCAGTGATGTTGTACACAAGCGACACATGAAGGGTTAAACCAGATGGACCAGGAGCTGTGAACACAAGAAGTATAAAAGACACATAATTCAATTTACTTAACATTATATATATATATATATATGCACTCTAGATTAAGAACTGAAATAGTTAAGACACCAAATAGATTTAGTTTAAAATGTGAAATGTCATTATAGACCAACATTCCTTCCTTTCCTTTCCAAATGTAACGAGTCAGAAATACTGTAAATAAATTATACTACAGATCAAAGCAACATAAACATAACATATAATTCAACTAACCTCCACATGATGGGATATTCGACTGTGTCCATTCTCCACCCTTATCGCATTCTGTCACAAACTTATTGTTTTTGTAGTCATTGTAGAAGTGAAATCCTGGGTTGCAGGAAAACTCACAGATGTATCCAGAGTTACCCACCTTGGCACTGCAAGTCTTATTAGTGTTTAGGGAACTGGGTAGAGAACTTGGATGACAGGTTTTTGCTAAAACAAACAACATTTTGATTTATATTACAAAGGGAACATAGAGCTGAAGGAACACAGACATGATCATACTGACAATTACATTATAGCACATACAAGCATACTTGATTTTGCATGTGACCTAATGAAGGCTAGAAGGACAGTTTTAACAAACATGTGTTTTTGCTTATCAACTAACTTGATAGACGGACAAGACTATAAAACTGTATCCTATCCGGATACGGGCTACATGAGCAATTTTTTTAGAAACCATTGATTTCAATTGCTGCATCCTAAACCGCACACGTACAGCACGACAGATAATTATGTCACGTCACATGTCTGTAGTTAGGATGCGGTAATTGAAAGCAATGATTTCTAAAATAATCGCTCACGGCCGGTTAGGATACAGCTTTAGCATGTTTGTTTTATACTTTGTTATACAGAACACTGGGAAACATATCCTGCCAGTTACATATAATAAACAAAATAAACAAGCTGATCTCAAAATATTTCAATTAAAGAACTGTGGTTAAATAATGAACATATTCTTGAGAAGCTAATTCAAATTTGGAAAATGAAAGTATATGTTTCAAAACCAAAATTAAATACCTTTCACTTTGACTTGGTTTAACATGCTTATATACCACTGAGGTTTCAAGCATGTCTGTCCCAGGTCCTGTCTCTGGATAACCGGGGAGCATGATCCGGGACAGAAACTTTAAAAGGGCCAATTTAGATTATTATGATAAAAAGGAATACCTTTCACAAGAATCTGGAATGTGCAGGAAGCATCATTTTTATGATCATCTACAGCATACGCCTTAATGTTAATGACACGGCCAGTGTCATTCAAACCCACATTCAGTGACGGGGGTTGAAAGGTCACATTAACAGATCCAGTGGCTTGAGACAGGATGACATCTCGATTAGGAAGGAAGGTGTAGGAATATCTCGTCTCATCTACGTAGACAATCCTCGACGAATTACATCTCAACACAGGTTTCTCTTCCCCTGAGAAGGAAAAGTGTTTTAATAATGAAGTTAAATCAAAATCAATAATTTAATACTATCATGATTGTGGCATATTTTTGTTATTGTACTGACTGAATCAACTAAGACTTTGATCACAGTTTAAAAGGACCTCTTCAATGTGTACTTGTTTAGTAAAAATCATGTCTTCATTACAAAGTGAATTACAAGTTTGAATATCATTGGTGCTATTTAAAAAAATTATATATTTTATTTTACTGCCCCCTTTTTTTTCTCTCCTTTGAATTCAATCTCATTTCCGCCTGATTTGGCAATTCCTGTCTTTCAACTTTGTTTGCTATCCATCTCCACATCCCAGTCATCATCTCTCTAACTGCAACAGGTGCTTGTCTCTTGTGCCTATTCATGCCACAAACCTGCCATTCACCATCAGCTTTTAGCTGTGGGCTTAGTCTGAACACTTTGGGGAGTGTTCAGTAGTTACTTCTGGCATTGTTAAGAGGCACTTGTAACCACCTACTATGCACCCCTACTACCAGTGATCGTTAGTGTCATGGGTCAGACCAGCTTTATTAGCAGCAGAGGACGAGGATGCCAGGTTGGTGCAGGGAAATACACATAGACTGCACCCGTGGAGGAAGTTGAGTCGGGTAGGCGATGGTGCAGACAGCTCAGATGACAGAGTCGGAGGAAACTGACAGAAAGGATCGAAACAGATTGAAATCGTGGGAGAAATTGG
The DNA here is from genome assembly GCA_016106625.1 of Dracogyra subfuscus. Lineage (NCBI taxonomy): Eukaryota > Metazoa > Mollusca > Gastropoda > Neomphalida > Peltospiridae > Dracogyra > Dracogyra subfuscus. The sequence continues at coordinate 15,092 of JAECMU010237482.1, read as the reverse complement.
AAAGTTTGAAATATTTTCCCAGAAAAGCATTCAATTTGGTTCAGTTTGTATGTACATTGTATTAGAATCACATGACAAAATGTCATATGAAGACCACAAAATATTTTAAAATCCATATTAAAAAGCACATTTAGGAAACTGACATTAATGAATCAAGCACATATTAAAAATAAATCAGACTTTTAATTGTGCCATTTTTTTCACAGAAACAAAAAACAAACTCCTCAACGCCATTGTTACAAATTGAAATAACATTAAAAAATATATATATATTTAATGTAATTTAACAGGTTGCACTTACTGCGCACTCGAATGTCGACCACACACTTCTTTTCATTCCCAGCAGCATCAGTGGCTGTGAAGAACACGAGCAAGTCTCTCACTACTGGAGTGGAGGAACTGAAGTAAGGTGGTGATACTACAAGCTTGCTGACCAGGCCAGAATTATCCTCAACCATTGGCAGGGGAATGGAGATATTTTCGTAACGACGCACGATAAGTTTCTGTGGACAGGAGGTAAAAACGGGAGGCATAACATCTGAAAAGAAGAATGAATGACAAGAATTTGAGCAGATTCATAGACCTACAATGCATATTGGACTTAAGAGTTTGTGAGAAACTAATTCAAACAGGTTTAAAACAAATATAAATACAGGGGTGCAGAAAGTACTATAAAATATACAATATTACAATCATTCTGCTATTATGTGATTTACTTGAAGTTCTGATTGGATGATTTCAGTTATAAACTGAAAGATAAAATGCAGACAATTATAATGTTATGGAAAAGTCTGAAGGAAAAAAAGTTAAGGGTATTTTGAATTGCAGGGAAACTCTGAAAAATGTGAGCCTCGACTGTAATTAGGAATTCCCACAAAACGGGAGCATCTGTCATTGTGATTTCCTTCAAAATGGGAATGTATAGCTGGCTATAAATGGGAATTTTCTCAAAATGGGAGTGTATAGCTGGCTATAAATGGGAATTCCCTCAAAATGGGAGTGTATAGCTGGCTATAAATGGGAATTCTCTCAAAATGGGAGCCACTGTGAATGGAAATTTCCTCCATACTAGATGTTTCTAATGGTCCTTTTTAAATATCAGTACAGAAACAGAACCTCTTGAACCAGACCTTTACTTGGTCTCATTGGTGTCCGGATTTGAGGAGTTTCACTGTGTTGTTTCTACCGGTATTGTTTTGCTATGCTAAGCCAGTTAGTACAATGTATGACTGTCAGTGTCACTGTTGGAGAAACAAGGACTGGAATGTGGAGGTGGACAGCGAAAGAAGTTGAAAGATAGCAGGAGTAATTTATTGATGTATAACGGTCACATAGCATAGTAAACTAAATCTGTAACTGTTATACATTGATAAATTCAAAAAAAATTAAACTACAAACAACACTTTTGTTCAGTTAAAACTACACAATAAAAATGTCTAACATATTTTCCATGATCTGTTTTGTGTAATGACATTCTATTTGATGTAATGAAGTAATTTTCTGAGGATAACATTTAAGTTTTTTTTAAATGATGTCATCCAATTAGAATAGAATAAATTGTATAACTGTAGGGAGTTTGTAATTATATATAAATAAATTCAGGGTTCTCATTCATCCAAAAATACTAAAAGTCCATGGACTCGTGACCTTGTATTTTGAGAGTCCATTAGTAATGTTGGAGAGTCCATGACTTGATATATGCAATAAAATATCAAGTGAATTGTATAACAACTGACAACAAAAAAAACATTTAAATGGTTTTATGGAGTAATAATAAAAAAAAGTATTATTTAGATGTATGATAAAATATAAAACAAATACCAGGTAACTAATATAATTATATTCACTAATAAAGAGAGAAAAAGAAATTTGTAAAAGAATTTTCGGTTTGGCAAAATAACTTGCAAAAGATTATATTTTTTTCCAACAAGAGTTTTAGAACCAAACATTTCCAACCAGTTTTGTTCAGTTCATCCCCCTCACAGTGTGAATAAACGCTGTTTGCATGTCCATGTGGCCAATCTATTATTTGCCGGTTTACTTTGCAGTAAATTTAGAAGTTAAAAAAAACCCCATTGTATTTAAGTTAATTTAACAAACTCACCTATACAGCTTGGTACTGGTTTGTTCCATGCTAGATCTAACCCTTGTTCTATCTATAACAAACTCACCTATACAGCTTGGTACTGGTTTGTTCCACGTAAGATTCAACCCTTGTTCACTCTGTCCACACTGCAACTTGGCCAAGTCATCGAGAGCATAGCCTTGTCGCTGACACTGAAACTCAGCAGTTGCGTACGCGGAGAAGACTGGAGGCGAACTCAGTTCTCCACCAGCTGGGACTCCAGGATGAGGACAGCTCATTTCTAAAAAAAATAAAAAAATGTTAATAACACCCCAGCACATTTTCTATTCACTACTATTTACAATAGGTGTTTGACAGAACCATATGGAAAATATTGGAAACAGTGTTACGCAAAACCAAAAACATTTTATTTTTGTATAACCAGTCATGATAAAAACAAAAGTTTGTTTTTGTTTGACGACACTACAAGAGCACATTTATTAATTAATCATCAGCTATTGGATGTAAAGCATTTGGTAATTTTAACATATACTCATAGAGTGGAAACCAGCAACTAGTATATTTTTCCATTGGTAGCAAGTGATATTTTATATGCACCAGGATATAGACAAGTTAGCACATACTACAGCTTTTGATGGTGCACTAGCTGGAACAAGAACTAGCCAAATGGGCCCACTGACAGGAATCGATCCTAGACCAACTGCTCATCAGGCAAGTGCTTTACCACTGGGTTATATCCTGTCCCTTCACCAGGATCATGTAAACGATTTTGTAAATTTAATGTATGAATGAGAACCAGGTTACGCAACAGATTTGTCAGAACAATGTGAAAACAAAATCATCATTTTCAAAAATTTCACAGGTCCCAAAACTAAATCTTTATCTAACAACACCATAACTCATTTTTAGAAATTAACTTTATAATAAAATAAAAGTTAAAACCAGACACAAATTTGTTTTTGCCAAGTTGTAGTTAAATATCAGAAGATGACAACATTATGTATAGTTGTACAGGGTGAACTCTGGGTGAGCAAAACATTTCACCAAATTATCTTTAAAAAAAGAAGCAAAACCCAAAGTTATTTTCTAACAAAACACCAATTATTACTTGAATGTTTTCGCCAAATTAAAACAAGTGACATAGCTCACCCTGCTTTATTTACATGAAAGCTAGGCTATTTCTGTTGTATAAACCAATTAAAATACTGCTTTAAACTGCTTTTCTGCTAAAAAGAAAAAACAAAACAAGAGTTAACTTTCTTGAATAGTTTATATGATTTTCTCTTGAATAAAGAGGGGCAGGACATAGCCTAGTGGTAAAGCATTCGCTTGATGCACAGTTGGTTTAGGATTGATCCCCATCCGTGGACCCATTCAGCTATTTCTAGCTCCAACCAGTGCACCATGACTGGTACATAAAAGGTCGTCATATGGGCTATCTTGTCTATGGGATGGTGCATAAAAAAGATCCCTTGCTGCTATGTGTCCTGGATTGGGCCACTGGCCTCCAGAGGTCGAACCCGGGACGGACATGCTCGAAACCTTAGTGGTATAGGAGCTAATTGAAAAGAGTAGCCCATGAAGAGGTAACAGCAGGTTTCCTCCCTCAGTATCTGTGTGGTCATTAACCACTTTAGAGTGAAATAGTGAAAATTTCACTCTAAAATGTGTTATCATCACTGATATTTTAAGATATTTCACTAAATGTTATATAATAAATACAATATTATATTATAATGGTATTATAATACTATGCTTCCAGAGGTGTTTGCTCAGGACAGCGTGTTTGAACATCAACTGTGTGTATAAGTTTGAATTCATATATTATCTCTTTTTCCCATCGAAGACTCAAATTATTAAAAAAAGTAGTACATTCAATATCTAACAAGTTAATGTGTTCTAGCCATGAAACAAATAATCTAACTTGTCATATACTACTATCCACATTAAGGTCTGGAAGTCTTGAATTCATGGTCTTACCATAAGCATGAAGATTAATTAAAATGAATGAAACAAGAGAATGAATGAACGAATGAATGAATGAACCAACAAATGAATGAATGACACCGGCCCCAGCACGAAAAATACATGGTAAATGCAAAAATATGAAACATGTGAGTTTGTTAATTGTACGAACCTGAGCACCGTAGTGTGCCCATTCCCCAGTTCCCATCTGCCTCGCATGTCACCTGCAGGTTTCCTTTTGTACTCTGACCATGTTGGTTGTAGAACTGATCACAAGTAAACTCAAATGTGGCTCCAAACAGAGTTGATGAAAGAACAGGTATTCTTGTACCGAGTGATTTGACCGGATAGCCACAATTAATCTCTGAATCGAAAATAAATATTTATTTTTAGGATATTTCGGTACATTTTAAATTATCACCATTCAAAACTATCTGCATTATAAATAAAAAAACGTATTGTAAAATTCCACTTCTAAATGTAATTCTGTTCCTTGATCAGCTAGGAGGACTAGTTTTTGCACCAAACATTAGAGGAATTTGCCAAATAAGACAGAAAGGCAATTTGGCCTAGATTAGAGGAAATATTTGGAGGGCATTATGGCCAGAAGACAGAGCAAGAAAGCATACTTAACTAGTACCTTTAATATAACACAATAGCAACCATTAAAAATAAAATAAGTGTGGAAAGTTTCATGTTTTTGCAATAAAACAGCTTAAAGAATCACTTTCAAGTCTAATGACCAATTACTTAAGTGGCTGTGATACTGTTTAATTTGGGCAATGCACCATATGGTTGGGCATTACAATAATTTGTCCCTTAGCCACTGTTACATTCTGAGTCCATTCCTTATTTCAATAGTACTAACAGTAAATTGTGAGAATTACTATTTCCTTTGCACATCCTTCATGCAAATCTAATTCTGTTTCACCTACATATATTTTTTATTTGTGTATTGCATTTAGTACATAATTTACATGGACAGATTATACAAAAAGGAATTGGGTTAGCTGAATTTATTTTTAAAAACCCCATATATATGGGTTATGTAAATTTTCAATTCTCAAAGATTTGACGTTTCAGATAAAGTTCATTACGAGGTCTACAAGCACCAGGGTGACCACAAACATTCTGGATTTGCCGAAATGGTTAATTTAAAGGGACATACCCTTGTTTTAGTTCATGAAAATTAACATTAAGTTTACTTTAATTTACAAACCTGTAACACATTTTGATAAAGTTACAATTGAGTGAAACATGAGTCTTTGACTTGAAATGGTGAAATACCCTCTAAAACAGAATAAAACTCGACTACATAACTGTTACTTCTCAGAGGCACGTGCCTTTTTAAAAATATGGGAAATGCATTTTGTGATATTAAAAAACATCAGGATGACCAAAAACACTTCGAATGTACGGAAATGGATACTTTAAACAATATAATTTAAGTAACATATGATTTCAGTTATCAAAAAACGCCTCTAATAATCAAAACTATGTCTTAGTGTTTAAAAACTAGGGCATGTCCCTTTAAGCTAGAAATTGTAAGTAATGTTTAATTTCTACCTGTAATCACTAAAGATATTTTATACTACCTAATAGTCGTAACTACCTTAAAGTCTTTAAAACAATCATGTATTTTTAAAAGTTAATCTTTGATGACAATTTTAGATTCTAAAACATAAAATCTAAGTGATATTCTCTCTACCTTCGCACTCATATCTGTCTCCTTGGAGACGATAATTCCCTGTTCTCGGGTCGAACACGCAGGTGCGTGACTTGTAGAAGACACCCCTGCCTGGCAGGTCACAGGTCATGTTGAGCACTCCGCCAAATGGCACAGGTGAATTGGTGTGTAGAGTTGGCAGGGTCAACAGTCTCGGCATGGGATCAAGAGGACAGAACACAGCTGAATGATAGAAGGATAAACAATAATTAACGATAGGAAAGGAATATTTGTTACCCCCCAAAAAAAACACCCACTTTTGCCCGTAATTAAATTACAGCTATTTTTGTGTCTAACGTTTGATCATGATAGTAAGAGAGAAAACCCACAACTACAAAATTAGCTACTACTATTGAACAACAACAAGGGATCTTTTATAATTATGCACTTTTCCATAGACAGGCCAGCACATACTATGGTTTTTTATGTCCTGGTTGTGGAAAAATTTCTGGGATGTGGAAAAATTTCTGGGATGTGTTAAAAAGACAAATATTAAAATCATTTTGCTTAACAACATCACTAAATCAAAGTATTTATTAATCACTGATTATTGGATGTCAAATGTTTGATAATTCTGACATACATGTCTTAGAGAAAACCCACATTTTTTCATTAGCAGCAAGTTTGGTTTTGTTTAACGACACCACTAGAGCACTGATTTTTTTTAATTAATCATCGGCTATTGGATGTCAAACATATAGTAATTTTGACAGTTATAAAGAGGAAACCTGATACATTTTCCCATTAGTAGCAAGGGATCTTTTATATGCACCATCCCACAGACAAGATAGCACATATCACGGCCTTTGATATGCCAGTCGTAGTGCATCATTAGCAGCAAAGACTGTTTTTATATGTACTTTTCTACAGACAGGACATGACCTGGTTTACATGATAGTGCCATAGATTGACTGAATTAACATTACCTTCACAAACAGGAAGATTAGCAGACCACTGACCACTGGCCAAACACTTCAGGACAATGTCCGGTGATGATGGACGGAAACCAACATTACAGTAGAAGTTGATGACGTCACCATAGAAGTAGCGTATCTTGGGACTGGTGATGTAACCATTTACTTCAGGTTTAGGCAAAGGACAGGTACGTTCTGCAGGAAGAATAAAACCAAATTAAGACAAAATCCTAGTAACTGTTTTCACTTCCTCATTGCTATTATACGTTCAGACCAGTCCACCTTTCGACAGTGACCACGTTACGGTTGAATAAAATACAAACACAAAATGCTTAAACATACAGTCAAACCTGTCCTAGCGGCCACCTGTACTCAACGGTCACCTGCCTTAAGCGGCCATTTTTTCCCCTCCAAAATGATTTATAATGTAAATGCACCTGTAATAAGCAGTCACCTGTCTAACGTGGCCAGCAGCCTACCTAAATCAGATCCCAAATCGTTAAAATACCTGTATTAAGCGGCACAGTAAAGTTTTACAATTATATAAAAAGAGATATTTTGACAACAGCGATAAGGTGCAGCAAATAACTGATCTTCACACCTTCAAGAATACTATAGTACCCATTCAGTCATGACATCTCTACTGTGTATCAATTAAGAAAGTATGACTCTGGCATGCGTCTAATTGCCTCTGGACAGGCTATGCTTGACAGTTGTAGATTCACTTACTATGACAATACACCACATGAAATAGGAATTAAATAATTAAATAGAAATAAGAAAACAAACGGTTAATTTAACACATTCCATTTGCATTATTTCTGAAGAAATGTCAAATGTTGATTTATAGTCAACTGTGAAGCACACATCCGTTGACTAGCAGTACAACAGGGAAACCAGAAATAACTACAAATGTTTTAAAGACTATATATGTGGCAACCTGTACTCAGCGGATACCTGTCTTAAGGGCCACTTTTATTTACTCCCTTGTGTGACCGCTTAAGACAGGTTTGACTGTATTTGGATGAATGCAAATGAGAAGTTAGACAAATATATTTTTCTTTTTTCATCTTTGTTTTTGGAGAAAATCTAGAAACAATTCAGACTAACTAAAACACATCATTATCAGTGGAAAACATAGACAATACAAAATTTGGCATTCAGGATAAATCCAGAAAACTTTGCTCTTTGGTTTTTGGAGAAGATCTAGGAACAATTTAGACCAACTATTAAAACATCATGTTACCTTTTTTATTCTGCTATATAATTATACATATAAACAAAAATAATTCCATTACATTCAGTACAATTTAATGTCATCCCATTGTTTCAGCTCTGGCAACACGGCCTTGTTCATGTCTTTATGTTGTCAGGGAACGTCATACTGATGATGTTATTTTATATTGGTATACTGATTGAAAGAAATAAAGGAGCACACAAATAATACCAGATAATATTGATTACTGACATCTCTGTATTGTATACAGACATATCTACATCTACTTTAATAGTGAATTATATTTGGTCTGAGATACCATGTGCTCCCTTATTTCTTTTTATTAGTATATTTTGTCTTATTGCGCATTATTATTTAGCACCCCAAAAATAATGTAAAATAAAATATGAATTTTTAGTGTTATTATTAGTAAGAATGTTTTAAATTTAATTATAAGGATTGTCTGTTTTTCTTTTACATTCATCAGTGTATGCACAAAAACAAAAAATCTGCAAAGTTATGTAACTTTTAGCATAGCTGAAAAACGCTGTTCAAAACATTGCTTGGTAATCATGTTTAAAGATATCCAAAGATATATAAGGAATGACTGGTTACTGTTTTAAGATATCGGCTGTATCCTGTGAAGGTTAGAATGGCAAATGCTGCGAGGCCCTGCTGAGCTGCATTCGCCATTCTACCTGAGAAAGCCGATATCTTAAGACAGTAACCAGCTGTTTCTTTTATCCTACAATCCTACAGGAATATTCGGAAAATCATTATTTATTATTATTTATTCCAGTTTTGTGTACACAAATAGAGTATTGTCAACCTAGCAATGCTTTTGCCATATGATGTCATACAGGATGCATGACATGATTATTTGTAAGATAATAGCTACTTTCTGTCACAATAAAAAAAGTGTTTCTAAACCTAATTCATAAATAAATATACAAGTTTTGTACTATAATCGCAAAACTAAAAGTCATTTGGACATTGGATTTACTGCACTTCAGCAAATGATTTAAAGAGTATGTTTATTGAAAATCTACTCTGAAATACTCAAGTAGAGTGGTGCTTATGTCACGTGACCTATATTATTGGTCAGTGACTGAAAATATAGAGATTTATCTAGTCATCAGGGTGTATACTACCAAATCAAATCCAATAGACAACAAAAGTAACATATGTGGCTAAAACTCCTATCTGCAGTGTATCAATCGACATAAATGCCACAGATATAAATACTACCACCCCCCCCACGCTTAAAGTGAACCAAAGAAAATTGGGGGTCAAGCTGCTCGGTTCTGAGATAATGGGTAGCATCTATGGCTACCCTAGTTCCGCACAAATGTTGAGTACTTTTTTTTTACAGGTACCCCATACATGTTTCAAGCACAAGGCTACTTGACACATTGGTACTACATGAAATAAAATTGCATTTTTGTTTTACCCAGATGAAACGATTATTTTTTACAACCAACACTCACATTTATAACCAATCACAGGACTTGTGGTGTTCACTTTTCTATCAAAAGTTGGGTGCACCTCGAACTTTGACCCAGCTGGAAGTTATTTGGTTTAGTACTACCATCACATCTTGCCAATGTATACAGTGACTGCTGGATAAATACATTTATCTCTTTCCCTTGAACCATATTGTTGCACCCTCATCAGATATTATTCATACAATATTGTAATACATTAAACAAACTTTCAACATGTCTGTAGAAGCTCATTACAGATTTGTGCTGGTCGATTGTCCACTTACTGACACAAGTGTGGTTCACGAAGAAAGTGTCTCCAGGATGATTGCCCGTCTCTGACGGTGGTATGACGTATCCCAGCATGCCGTTCCCAGAATACAGATCATACCCATCGTAACAGACACACTGATAGGAGCCACCGGTGTTATTACACACATGGCTGCAGTAGGCATTATTCTCAGCACATTCATCAATATCTAAAACAAGAAAATATATCACTTTTTATTTTCAACCCTTTTTAATGTATACAATATTACACAAGACAACATTGATACAATGGCTCGTACTTTGGGAGGAAAGGGTTAACAGAAGTTCTCATTCATCAACTCCCGGCCCGGAATATATAGATTGGACTTTAAGCTTTTAGACCTCGGTTCAAAATTTTATGTCGAAATTACTTTTTTTTTTTTTTTTTTTTTAAATATTATTAAATAGTCCGACCCTCTCTTCTTTCTCTTATTTAATTTTGGACGGTCCTTCTAAAATGCTCCAAATTATATAAATATTCGGCCGAGCAGTCAGTTATTTTTTTTTTTGGCTTGTAACTTATTTATTCTATTAACCTTTTTACTAATTGCTATTTTCAAAACTCTGCCCATTTCAACTACCCCCCATCCCGAGTCAGGCCACTGATCTTATCGGAGGTCGGACTCGGGATGGGCGTGTTCGAAACCCTAGTGGTATATGGGCACATTAAACTAGTTTTCATCATCAACAAAGCCTACTGCACATTAGAGCTAAATGTTACTTGATTTATTCATTTCAACTTAATTTCATGCTTATATTCAAGTACGGTTCAAGCATGCTATCCAGACCCATCAACCTTTAGTCAAGAGAAAGCAGGAGGTGTGTGTTGAAAAAGCAGGAGATTTTGTCAAAAAACAGGAGATTTTTAACCCAAAATCGCAAGGTTGTTGTAAACATTATTACAATAAGTTATATGAACACCACATAATTTCATATTTACTTGTTAGCCTTAGATCTTGGCTATTAAAAAAATATATTGCCATACCAAAGAGTTACACTGCACACCTCTTTGGTCTTAAAAGGTCACCATAACAATCAACCAAGAACTCTAATGTAGTACAGCATAACCTGAATTAAACATCCACCTGTCTTAATAAGTTAACTTTTCAATACTACAAATGTACATGTATGTTCAGTTGGCAGCTTAATCCAGGTTTACATGTCATGTATTTACTATCCATACAGGAATACAAATAATTGAAATGTTTTTCTTAACAGAAAGGCTGCATACCCAGTCCTTGCTTACCGACACACTGGTTGTTGGCGTTCTTTTGAAAGCCTGCAGCACAGGAACACTCAAATGAACCAATGGAGTTGGTGCACATCTCATTATCCACACAGCTGGACAAGCCTTTAGAACACTCATCAATATCTGACAGGTAAAAATTAAAATTAAACCAAACAGAGTACACTAATCAAGAAACAAGTACAAATTTTAAATTAAAACTAGCATTATGAGAGTACTGCTAGAGCAATGCATGTCCCCTACTGAACCCAACAATTTTTCTTATCTCCTAAATTTAAGGTACATATGTTTGTAAAAAGTGGGAAAATCACCATGAAAGATAAACTTGATCAGTAACTATATTTGATAATGAAATATACAAAATTGTAGCTCATTATTTCAAGATCTTCTGAAAAAAAAGTCAGGAAAACAAATGTTCACGTCTCCAAATTTCAAGGCCTCTAACTCCGTCAAAAATGGATAATTGGTTATAAAAGTCAAATTTGATCTGTAAAACTACATTACATGTATAAAGTTATACACAAAATATAAGCTCAATATCTTAAGACCTAAAAATACTAAAAGTCTAAAAAACAAATGTTCACATCTCCTAAGTTCAAGGGACATAATTTTGTCCAAAGTGGGTAAATCACCATGAAAGTCAAACTTGATCTGTAACAATACATGACAGACAGACTGATGGACAGACAGAAGGACTGAGATGAAATGCATAGTCCCCTCCAGTTGGACCTGTAGGGGACTAATAGAACAAAGTACATTAAGCTAGATAACAAGTCAAATTTAAAATAAAAGAGAGAAAAAAAAAGAGAGAGAAAAAAAGAGTAAACTACCGGTAATAGAGATACCAAGTAAAATATTAAATAAAAATAAAAGAGTGATTTAATTTTCTTTGCAAACACTGTGGCAGAGAAATTTGGTTATTCATTTTATTACTATCAACATAATTTATTTCCACTTTTCACAGACAGGGTTTATGAAGGGGCCAGGCGTGCAGGATGAACTCATTTTAAAACTCTTATACTGATAAAAGGAAGAAGAAAAGTGTGTTAAGTTACAGACAACAACATATCAGCCAAATTTACAAACCTTGTTTTCTTTAAATGCAGGTGTTTTAGCATTCTCATTGGATATAGTTACACGCATGTAAGTCATAAATAAGCTTTATTAATGCGGTCATATATTTCTAGGATGAAAGCATATAATATTTATGTAAAATTACAATTCACCTTCGCATACATGAATACGATCAAACGTCCGGTTGGCTTGACAGGTGATTTGGTTTGAACCCACTACCTGGAAACCATTACGGCACTGAACAGGTACCACTGTTCCGTACACCACAAATGTTTTTGTTTGTCCTGTGCCAACAGATGATACCAAACAACGCAGCTCTGCAAATAAATATATATTAGTGTAAGAAAATGTCTTCAATGTTAAAATAAATATTATAAAATGTTTAATTGCTCTGTCCTGTAATATACCTAATATATGCCCAGAACAGCTTACATGAACCATAAAGACTGTAAATGTTTCACCAGCAAGGTGGATAATTTGAATGTGGTCCAATTAAAGGGATAATTTTTAAGATGTTATCGACTAAAAGAGACTTTTTATCAAATATATTTTTTTGCATAAAATATTAGAGGCTGTAATGGTATATTAAACGTGTTTCTGATTGTTCTAACATTTGTAGTAGGTTAAATTTATTTTACTTCCGAAAATATGTTGGGTTTTTTGTACGTACATTGTATGAAATTATTTAAAGACCAAATCCAGTTTGGGCTTCTTACAAATATTAAGATGACCAGAAACACATTGAATATACAGACACTGATATTCTAAAAAAAGTATATATTTAACATGTAAGTTTAATTGTAGAAATATTTTATTAGTCGGAAACACCTTACAATGCAGCAAACTCAGGAATGTTCCTTTAAAGTGTGAATATGCACATCAGTTAAAGAAAATAACTGCACAGACATAGACGCTATTGTAATATGTGACTAAAATTATTCACTGTCACAGAGCTATGATTAGTCTTTGCCAGAAAATGTTAGAAGAGTGTCAAATTTGATTACCTTGCAAGGAACGTTTATCACTCACCTAGAACAATTTTAGAAGAGTGATCTTCTAGCTCACCTCAATTACACATTTGTACTCCAGTCCCACGTACAGAACATTGTGCAGGGGCAGTCTAGAGTGTAGCAAGCAAAGTTTATAGGGAGGTTTGGGTCATTCTACCCTAGAAAAAATATTTTTTTAAAAGAAGAGAAAAATTGCTTTGAGCAAGGGGAAAATCGACCCCCAAACCCCCTCATCTGCACGTGTGTTCTCGTGGCAATGGAAATGTTTTATTTAACGATGTACTCATCTGTTCTCATGGCAAAGACTGATGATTATTATATTATGTGACTGAAAAATAATAAGATCTCACTTTGACATTGTGGAGGTTGACTTGTCCAAGTCCGGTTCTCCTGACACAAGAGAATGGGTTCTCTGACTATCTGATAGCCCGGGTCACAGTCATACCGCACTATACTGGTGGTTGTCAGACCATCGCCGTGAACTACCACCTTTCTGCCATTGCTAATATTAGCCAGGTTATCACATGTTTGTGCTGAAAGGAAAACATGTTTATTTAATGACACCTCAGCACATTGATTAGCAAGTACGATATATTTAACACCCATTTGCCATTGTTAATGTTGGCCAGACTAGCATACGTTAGTGATGAAAGGAAAAAACATGTTTGTTTAATGACACCTCAGCACATTTTAAACTATAGCTTTTAACACTTAACACACATATAAATGAAATAGTTTTCAAATTTAACTTTAAAGAGTATTTGGCAATTTGACAAATGCCTGCTTAAACCGTGTATTTGGCATCCAATATATAATTATTCCGACACTTTCTATGAAAAGAAACCAACTGCAGTGACCAAGGAACATTTTGTTCAATATCACATCGTGATTTGGTATGCAAGTTTCAGAGATCGCTACACAAATGTAAATGTTTTAAATATATTGTAGTTGCTAATCAATTTTCAATAAAACAACTGTTGCTAATCCAAATATTGAAAACAAAATATTCTCTAAGAACATAGGTTAACCCAACCAAATAGCACCAACAGATCTGTTATATATACAAGATCAAGACGTATTACAACCACTGACATACCAGTGGCCTGTCCAGAGGTGCGAGCAATCATGGCTATTCGATAGACTGGTATTTGCACCTAATCTTAGATGAAATGTTAGAGAATAAAAGATTGTGGTACCAGTCAAATTATTCACAAGTGATTGATTTCTGAACATGCGACAGTAATGAGGTACTGTCAGATCATGAAAGCCCCAAACCCCCACAAAATCCACAGCAATGGGTTCAGTGAGAAATAATTACTATTACAATTCAATGGCCACCTCAGATGACTGCTCCACCACTGAAGCACATTCCGATATTTGTATACATGTAGGTATTGTTATAATGATAATTTTGATGCTTTAACTGTGAATGAAATATAGCACGGGCCGAGTTGGCAGCCAGATACATGTAAGCTGGCTAAAGTGATATTCAGAGCAATTAGTGGTGCCATAATGATTGATAACGGTTTGAATGTCTGGTTTTCTGAGGTCCAATTTACATTAAACAAACACTTTGGGATTGAAATCATTGTCCAGTTTTCAGTTTAGAGAGGTTTCCGGTTTAGAGAGGTAAACCTGTGTGTTAAAAAATGCGAAAATCATGGTATAGTGGAAAATGTCTGGTGTTGAGAGAATTCTGTTTTAGAGAGGGTCCGGTCTTGGGAAGTTTTACAGTATATGTATCATGTGTGTCCCCCCCCCCCCACTTTTTAGCACATTCCTACGCCACTGTATAGTTACTGTAAATCATAAACTATTAGAAATCTTAAAATTTAGCAAAATCCAAATAAATGACATATTATAGCAACATAGAACTTTAGCAAGGTCATCATATCCAAAACTAAAAACAAATAAGCTTAAGTTGTAGAATCAACTGAAATAAAATGTTTTTGAATAATCTTGACGTTAAGCAGGATACAGACATCTTGAATTTAGTAGATATATGTGTGAGGGGTTCAACTAAAGCACCCAGCATAATGTGTATTATACTGAACATGCATAAACA
>JAECMU010237444.1:0-10573 GCA_016106625.1 Dracogyra subfuscus | reverse complement strand
AAACAGTATATATGTACATGTTTCAGTGCCAGGTCAACCCATTTACTCACTGGTATGTACTAAACAGTATATGTACATGTTTCAGTACCAGGTCATCCCATTTACTCACTGGTATGTACAAACAGTATATGTACATGTTTCAGTGCCAGGTCATCCCATTTACTCACTGGTGTATGTACTAAACAGTATATGTACATGTTTCAGTGCCCGGCCCAAATGCCACTCCTGATGGCGGATACAGCACGATGATGATGATGATGTTGGGATGGCTCGTTGTGGCAACAGCTCTCTTCTTGTTGAGACCTCCAAGTCTGAGAAACCGAGGGGATGAAAAACCAGCAAGGAATAATGTAAGTCACACATATGAATTTAATTTCTAGTGTTATAGAAAATTCTGCTTCAGATATTCAGTTCAAATTCAGTGGCCTACCGTATAAGCATATAAGCCGCTACTTTTTTACTGGGAATTGCAAGGTTCGGTTTATAAAACGGTGCGGTTTATTTATGAATTGTGCAACTGACGTGCATATAAAACGCACCTTTTATATTTCATTCTCATAATAATAATAATAACGTAACAAATGACTGGGACCGAAGTATTACGATGGAATGACTCTTTTATTAATAGTCCAGTCAGGCCTTAAAACAATACAACACGTGTGTATTGTTATACTTACAATTTCAAAAATGCACTCGTCCGCGAAGTTTCTTAGAATTCTGTAACATTTAATATTAGTAGTACATCAAATGTGTTTGTCTGATGTTCAAAAATGAAGTAACTCACCTCATAATATACAAAGTAATGTTGTTATACATTGTAGTAAATTTATACACTCCACTTACATATTCGATATTGCAAATAAAAAGCCAGTGGCAGTCTAAACAATGTCATGTCATACAATTACAATCAATTACAATGTCATGACCATTTAGGGCCAATTGCAAAAGCCGCACCTTAACAATGATATTAAAACAGTTTTTTGATATCTTTAACATACATGTAGCTGTTTCTTACCTGTTTGTAATGTTTTTGATTAATATATCAGAATTTAAGTTCAGTACTACACTTGATAATTAAAATCACATAATCGGAGTACCTGTAATGTTTGTATTAAATGTCGACATTCCCAATCTAATTAACCTGCTAGTTAATACAGAGCATAAAGTTGTTGTATATTATATGTAATTATATATATATATATATCTTATACATATATAATTCTCAGCGAATATATACATATATTTTAAAGGTCATCATTTGAAAGTTATAAAACAATGTTGAAACTGTAAACAATCGATAGGACCTTTGCAACTAATGCAAGATTACGAACAAAGCATATCAAGTTCTTGTTCATCTTTTCGCAAAAATAGCGGGAATTGTCAGTGGTGTGTTTTGTTTACGAAACTCCCATCAGGCGAAATGAAACTGAAAGCCACACAATCAACAATTATTTATTGTTTGAATATAAGGGAGAATGGATCTCATTATTATTATTAAATACAAACAATAATTAACTGTAATTAAGTTTGTGGCTTTATTTTAACCACAGCTTATTTAAAGATGCCGTTTATGTACGAATGAAGGTAAGGAACTTGGTCTAAAAATAAGGGATGTGGCTTATACACAAGTGCGTGTAATAAACCGGTAATACAGTAATTCACAAAGGTCCCCTAGGGTCTGCTAGACAACAAAGCATCCTCTTTGCAAGTCTTTTAGCATTGCACAGCGAGATCACAAAGTTGCAAGAGTTTAGTGAATTAATTAGGCCCCTGGTATACATAAACAATTATGTTAAAGATTCAATCTTGCCTCCACATACTACATGTAAATATCCTTTACAACCGGCTTCGGTGGCTCAGTGGTTAAACCATCAGACTACAGGCTGGTAGGTACTGGGTTCAGATCCCAGTTGAGGCATAGGATTTTTAATCCAGATACTCCAAACCCTGAGTGAGTACTCAGCAAGGCTCAGTGGGTAAACCAGTGAGCCATAATTTTAAAGTGAAAAAAGCACAGTATTTTGGTTTGTGAATAATGAGGACTGCATGCTCTTCCAGTGGACAATATTTTGAAATCTGAGGTAACCGGAAGTCAGTTCACATGGTTTTTACCTAGGTAACCAATTGTTTGGTTACATGAATTATATTTGCGTAACCTGTGGATTAGCTGATTGGTTACCTCAACGTTACGTTGAAATTATATTTTCAATACATAATTCTTTTTCTCAAAAATAAAGTTAAAACAAAAGAAAACATTTTATAAAACAATTTCTTTAATGCTTGCAAATCAAAAGAAGTGAATTGTAAATGTTTCTTTTATTTTCGTACGACCGTGGCATTGTAAATTATTTATTATTATTATTATTATTATTCACCACTTGCAATCAGGATCGCAAAAAATAATTTTTAGTTGCCCGAATCTAAAAACACTGTCCTCGGGCATCGGGTCACCGTATTGAACCTCTGTGCAGCTTGCAGAAGTTAACAAAATTGTAAAAGGACTAAATATCAGCCCAGCACTGAAACAAAATAAATACATTCCCTGGTGCATGATTAGACTAATAATTTTCTTTTATAAATAACAAATAAAGGCTACCATTTGTCACTGATATGTAAAACTGAATTATTTTTAGTATATAGCAGATTACAAAAACCTCACCAAAAATCCAAACAACAAATGTCCAGTTCCTCTGAACTATAAAACAGGCTACTCATTGGTGCATGATTAGATTAATAAAAATAAATATTATAATAACATAAAAAGAAAGACCACAATTTGAGCTGATAATTTTGCGGTGACAATGCTACTTTCACTTTATCACTGGTAGCCTACTTCTGTACTACATTGTCGTTCTTGTTTGTTTATTATTTAAAGCTCATTATGTGTATTTTTCAGCTTTTGTGACATTTTTTTTTCCATTTTTGTTTACATTAAAACCGTTTTCAACCTTTGTAAAATTATAAGCAATCCAATATTATGTCTACATATTATATTCCTTTAGAGATAAATAGCAGCAGATAGTTTAGGAGCCTTAGTGGTCCGTGCACATTTCTTTAAAACTTTTGGTTTGACTCTATATTGAGCGTTCGATCGCAAGTTACAACTGTTGCAATATAAGTTGTCTACTGGTTTGTCGTGCATTAAGTATCTAAATATCAATCTAAAACATTTGTCAGAATACTAGCAGTATGTCTGCATGAATATATTTCCTGTAATCGTAAATCTGCAAATTTTAATTTTTGAACGTCTACAGGTCACGACGTAACCGATTTGCTGTTTGCGTAAATTTAATTTTGCGTAACCGACATGCGAACAGAACGACAGTTCGCGTGAAATGGATGATTCTGTTTTATTCTGTTAGTATTGGAAAATGTTGTGTTGTAACATTTCGTCAAGATTTTGAAAGTTTCACCATTCTTGGAAAAAGCGGATGTGCTGTGCCACCTAAACATTGATATTGGTGCTTAGATATGTTTTATAAGTATGATATTTTTTAACAAAGTAATTAACATGAGTTTCCCTTTCATTTTGTTTTCCAGGATCCCAGCAGTAATCCACCCCCACCACCTCCATCAGTTCACTAAACGATAACAGAGAAACGAGTAACAGCAGAGAGAACCGACCAGTCTAACTAGTTACACTGATTTCACTACAGCTCAGAAATAACTCCACACTTTCCACCACTACAGTGGAATTAAATATCTTTGACTTTGAATGCAAACTACAACAATATGAATTTTTGACGGGAAAATTTTACTTCATCCAATTTGTGATCACTGAAATAAAGTTACATATTCGTCTTGTACCAATGTTTTCAGTTCTTTCCATCTGTACTTGACAGTCAATTTTACTCATTTGTATTAGGCTACATACATGTATGTGTTAAAGTTGTACTTGACGAGCAGGAATAACAGTAATTGATAATGTTTTTGGGGAATCTATGAACTAAATTTTTATGTTGCTAATATGTCACATATTTGGATTTACTAAGATTGCTAATGTTTTGTGGTTTACAGCATATAGATTTGACATTATCCTACGGCTATTGCTTTAACTATGGCTGTGACTGTGACTGACTTTTGACTATATTCACTTTGACAGTAGGTGGATCACTTTTAGCAATATATATATATATAATGAAGATATACATCAAGACTTTATTTTCAAAATGCAATGCACGTCAGTTTTAGATTTTGAACATAGCAGTTAAAGCCTTTATTGGAATATTAAGCTGATATCCTGTTGAATTAATCAGATGGATAGATAGCTGCTAAGCATTTTGGAAATTGACTATATACTTTGCATATATACTGTGGTTTTAATTTTCTCTTCTGCTCGTCTTGTTTGACTTTGAGGTTGTTTTAAATTGATCAGGTACATTCTTCAGTAAGAATCATTATGTCCAGTACCCTATTGTGTTATAATTTGTAAGTAACCTTCCTTGAATCATTTCTTTTGTACGGTCTGGTTTTGTTTTAGTTTTGTTAAAGAAAAGAATTTCATTGTACTTGCAGTGCAAGTTATTTCCGAGCTGTACCGTCTAGCATTGCTATTTCGGCAATACTGTACAGCTAATATTTGTAGTGTTTTTTGTTTTTTAATATTCTAAAAAGGTGTTGGCAACTTGTTTTTTGTTTGTTTTTGTTCGCACAAAGATTCTGTTGCCATGGTAACAAGAACGTGACTGAGCTCTAAAGATACTGAGCCTGTTGTATTTTGATCACTGTCTAAACAGCTTTATACACCACTTACCAGTCGTAATAGTGCTGATGTTTATTTGGAAGGATATATTGGCTGTACTTTAAACCTGCTTAAATTTCATGTTCACTCTGTATAGATCTCGGTGTTCAAAATTATTTAAAGTGCCTTTGCTACTTCTACTGTAAATAAGTATATTAGTGGCTCGGATCACAAACGTTTTGTAGAATTTACTAGTAGTTTTTAGGAACAAGAATTTAAAAAAATATATATAAAAAAAATATATATATATATTATATATTATATATCCTATAACTTACCCATGATATCAATGTCTTGTGATAATTTACTTTATTAACCCGATCTGGTTAATAATGGTATGCAAATTTGCAAGGTCTCTAGGTAATTTGTTGCTGTGGATGGGCCATTTGCTTACCAGCCAACAAGACCAGTGTACCTGAGCATAATGTTTTCAAAGACTTGTTTAAAATGCATGATGTCAAACAAAACTCTGCTAATCGTGATGACTTCATATTGATGGCGGTGACTTTAGTACTGTGATTTACCAAAAGAGTATTTGAAGTGTTATAGGATAAATAGAATTCGCTACTCGTGTTTTTTAATATGTAAAATATCAACATCGTCTAGTTAATAGGTATTTGTCTCAGCAGAGCCTCGACAAATACCGATTAACAAAGACTCAGCTGATATTTTCCATATTAAAAAATACTCGTGATGAATCATATATATATATATATATACACACACACACACACACACACACAGTGAAACCTATCTGAACCGGATCACACCAGGGACCTAATATTTATCACATTTAGACAGGATCTGGTTTCAGAATGTAGAAAATGTGGGACACCAAAATGTGGCTTGTTTTGAATGGATTCCATTTTAGACTGGTTTCACTGTATATTAAAAAATCAAAAGCATTTCTAATGTAAGTTATATAAAATAATGATAATAGATGCATTTTTAGGAATTTACCTTCAGGAAGAAAGGTATTCAAAGTGTATTTAACATTTATAGAAAATGGATCACACAGATAGAATCAAACATTCAAGATGTAATATGTGCTATACCAGTAGTTATTTTGTAAAAGTAAGAAGGCACTTTAAATTTAAAGAGGGTGATATGTATACTTTTGTTTTGTACTATAAATTTCAGATGTTTTCAATATTAATTACAGTTATATTGTCAAAAATGTTGTTATTGTTGTGTTGTTATACAAGCTATTTTATGTTGATGTTTCTACCGTTTCTTGTTGATACTGAATCCAGCTTTTATATTAATGTAGTGGAATTCCAAAAACCATTCCATAATTACTAGCAATAATGGTGTTTGTATGTAATATTAATAAGTATATTGTTAGATGCATATAGCACTGATGTCATAAACAAACATTTTAGCCAGTGATTGGCTGTGAAGATTTTCAAAAATAGGGGGAAATGCAATTAGATGTTGGTTCAGGGAAAACAACTGTTTCTTCCATTCTGTACATCCTTTGTGTTTATGGTTTTTCCATGGTTTGAGGTAGCTGTAAACAAATTTGTTTAAATAACTCACATTTTATGGGAGTGGCTTCTTAAATTTTTAACACCTGTGTAAACACTTTGCTAACACTTTGCTCATCAGTAATGTTGGTATTGTCATTGTGAAGCTAGATTGCATGTCTTTAACTGCTTAGGCTAATATAAAGGATCATTGAAGCAACATACAATATGGTCTGTAACTATCTGAATCCCCGGTGCATAAAGATGTTTTAAAACAATATATTTTTTCACAATATTTCAGCATGTGCATTTGCATATTTTGTGATGACCATAATTCAGATGTTAAAACTACTTAAAACTAATGAATATCAAACCAAACCCCCAAATAAAAACCACCTATAAATGAAATGTCAGTGATTTATTTACATCTCACATGATACTTGGCAGACCAGGATATTTGTATTGTAATAATACACATTTTATCAACTTTATCAAATTAAAAATAGTTAAATTTTCATTGATGTCAGTTTAACAGAATCGACTTCATTTGTAACAACTGGTTTTGTATGCGATAAAAACAGCTAGATTGATCAGCCGGTAGTGTATAGAATATGCGAATGTTATAATTACTGTGATATTTGAACTGGTATTCAGACGGAAAGTAACGGCATGTTTACATTTTTATACAGTGTTTGTTTTAAATTGCAACTGTTTCATATTTATCTTTTGTGTGTAATAACTGGATCAGTTTTATAAAATTTAAACACCCTGTTGTATTCTTGTTCATTCAGTGATGGTGGAATTAATTGAATACCCAAATACTGTAAAATTATAGTGACTACCTCTTTATTAAAAGTGCTCTTTCGGTTCTTCATAAAGGTCTTCTTTTTTTTTTTAGTCAAGAAATTTTGCTAGAAATACTACAGAAATAATTATGTAAGAGTACTAAAAATTATTGTTTCTTAAGTCCTTAAAGGTCAAACACGACCCAGACCAGAGTACCCGCCACTTACTAGATGATAATGAGACTAAGGAATAAAGTGAAATAGCATTTTGCTTCTTAATTCTAGCGCTGAACACAAGTACTAAATCATGGCATTGTATTGCATTCCACACATTCAACTTTTCTTTTCCCTCCATGTATCATAGTCCTATAATGTAACCAGCGGGAAGCATTTGGCAGAATGATATAAAAAAATACACTTAAATGAGAGTTCTTACTAGCGCGGGTAGTCTCTATATGCAAAATGAATAAACCATTTGTACTAGGTGATGGTTGAAAGTAAAGGCAACGTGATCTTAAATCCAAGAAATGTATCTGCTCCGATTCAGATCTTTTGATTATTATTGCTATTTTTTTGTCAAGGATTACAGTGTACAACTGTGCATCTTTTTATTGACATCATTTTGTAAGACAAAGAACCTCCCCACAAGATCTCTGTACATAAAACTGGATTATATTTGTAAATTTATTATTTTTTGCAGCTAAACTTTGTAAACGGAACTACCGGTAGTCTCAGAGTTGTTCCAGTTTGTACATGTTTTTGCAGTTTCTATTCTTTGTATCCCAAGATTCCTATTGCTGTGTCTTCACATGTAATATTTTCTTTCATATTTTTCCGTAAGTGGTTATGATACCTTGCTGGTAGTTTTCTAAGTACTTTTTTAAAAATGAAGTTTTGACCACATTTTATACTCCAAAAAATTAATTAAGGGCCAGTAGTCTTTTACTAGTGTTATATTATTTTGACACGTTTTCATCATTGTTTCAGTAAAGGTTAAACTAATGAAATTCATGTTCAGCTAGAATTTGTTACACTGGTTTTCTAGTGATGGTGGTTCTTCTGTTTGCTCTAAAAAAATTTTTTTACGAACACACCACAGTATCAACACCTTTCATTAGAAGAAGCTATACAGTTTTTAAAGGATTATGCCGAAAACATATCTAGTGGCCTTTAATTACTTTTGTTTGAGTGTAGATGTACCTGTATTACCTTACTTCGTACTTTCTTTGATGTCATAAAATTACGGTTGACTACTAGTAAACTGGTGACTTAGGTTACAGTAAATTACAGGTTTAATAAAATACCTATTGGCTACTAGTAAACTGGTGAATTAGTTTTTATAGGATGGCCATGTAGCCATATCGATGAAATCTTGACAATGACATTTTTCTCGACCATATAATCCTAGTTTCAAATATTAAATACTAGTGTTTATTGCTTGTAACTATGTACTAAAGTTCACACATGTGACAAAGCAATGGAGAACCACACTCAGTGGACAAATACAATGATCAAGTGGTTGATGCAAAATGAAAATTGCAACCATTTCATTCCTTATTTCAATTCTTTGGACAGGCAATTTTTATTTTGGTGCATCGGTTTACTGACGATAACTTTGATGAAAGCCACTGTAAAAACCTGGTTTACTGTAAGTATGACTAAGCCCCGAAAATGTAGTATATTTTTATAAACAGTTATAATTTTGCTTTCAGTACATAAAGTTTTTTGTAATTGATTTGCAGCACTCATTTTATAGACATGGGAATGCTATTTGCATTTCCTGGCTAATGCTGAATAAATCTCCCAACTGAAAATTAATGTCCAATATTATGATTGGGTGTCTGTTGGTTGCTGTTGAGGAAATTCAAGATTACAAGTCCTTTGAGTGATTGTTTAAGTCCTATGAAATATTGCATAGTAAATATGTGTACAAACAGTTATCGTATATTTGTAAATACTAAGTTAATAAACCTGAAGTTTGTTCTGGAGGGTGAACTTTAAAGTGAATGTGATGCAATAGAATCAGTAAAATTATTTGAGGGCACTCACTGAATAGGCTATAAATATATAATTATATGTATGTTAAATACAGAATATATCAATATTTTATTTTATCAAGATCTGATTGTATTTTGTGTATAGGGAATTGGTCATTTATATCTGTGGGACGTTCGGATTATTTCTTTCTGTGCATATTGCAACTGTGATTCATATAGAAAGTTCCACGCTCTAATACTGTCTAGAATAAATTCTGTATAATTAGTTTGCTTTGTTATTACTGAGGTAAAGTGCTCGGCTAATGGTTCTAACACCAAATCAATTCCTATTGCCAATAATGTCAACGTTTGCTGATAAAACTGATACAAGCAGCATATCAACACACTCAGGAAGTACAGCAATAAAACATGTGGCACATCACATGTAATCTATTGATCTACATACCATTTAAGAGATTTAATTAATGTTTTTAATAGCAACCGTCATTTTTGCTGAATATTGCAGTTCCATTTTGAGGGATACCCTGCATTAGTTTCAAACTCTGGTATATACGGTATAACAAATAAAAGTATATTTACTTATTGTAAGTGTAAGTGTTGGTATTGACACAAATAATGTCACATATTACTACCAATCACACCCACAGCTGCTTTTACACCGTAAATATTTGAAGGTGCACCTCAAACTTTAACACGGAACTCTCTTTGGTTATATGCAACCTAAAGCGTGTTTGGTTCGAGATCGTTTGCTGTTGGTGGACCATTAGGCTATTCTTGTTCCAGCCAATGCACCATATATGACAGGTATATCAACGGTTGTGATCCTGGTATATACGGTGCAAATAAAAGATCCCTTGCTACTAATGGAAAAACATAGCAGGTTTCTTCTCTGACACTACTGAATGCCAAACCTTGGAACAAAATACACTGAAAATACATTCCTTTTACATTCCTATACATTGGCCCATATGCATAATAAAAAGTAAATGCTATTTACTTGAAAATAGAAGCATTTACTTCCATCTGTATGCATAAACTCGTAAGTGCTTCTGCTAAAAAACATTTACTATTAGCAAAAGCAATAAGCAATTACTTGTTGTAGTTTTAGCAAGTACTTCAATTCATATGCATAAACCCGAGCAATTACTACATATTTGCTTTATAATTTCAAGGTAGCTCCTGACCTACCTTTACTACACGTGGTATTTCACTTAAATCAAAATGGCAGCTTTTATGCAGTTTGGTCGGAAGAGAAAGGTTTACAAACATCGACCGAACGATGTATCATCCACATACCGAGATGAATTCAGATTTAATGAGGAAAATGTTATCTGGATGGCTGAATATGTCCTTAAGGAAAACCATGAGACATGGGGAGATGCACTTTCCAACAAGCAAAAAATGGAGGTTTTCTTACGGTATATTGGTGTACTGTATCTAGGACATTTACCAGTGTTGTGGAGCAGATTGTTGAGAAAGCCAGCATCTGGATACACTTTCCCACAACATCTGATGATGTTTAAACGGCAAAGGATTCTTGGCAGGAAAGAAATGAGTTTCCATGTGCAATTGGTGCATTAGATT
>JAECMU010237438.1:1257-11836 GCA_016106625.1 Dracogyra subfuscus | reverse complement strand
CAAAGGAAAAAAACCCAACCCTTTTCCTGTTAGGCCAACACCTTCGCTAGAACAGCCTGTTCTGAATGTGCATGCTAAACTTAACCTGGCTTAACCTTGGTTGTGCTCCGAAAATAGTGAATTTAGTCATTCTAGCTATTTGTTACTAAAATCCCTCATAACAAAACAAACACTACTAGACCACTAGACTGATATGTGCATAATGATTTTGCTTCCTTATTTTTCAGTTTTCTCCGTTGTTCGCTCAATTTTTGGAATGAGTCGGCGTTTTGAATTTCTGCAAAGAATGTTTACACTGGACCAGAGTGTGAAATCACCATTTAAATTTAACGACGTGACAGTCACACATTTCATTTTGCATTGAAAAGCACAGTTATTTGCATTTTTTATTTTATTTTTTTATTTCACTGTTAAATTTTTAAATTGATGTTGATCATCACTTTAGTTTTGCATTTACCATAATTTGTCACTCAACAGCCAATGTATTCTGAATTATCTACCTTTCATCTATCTTTCTTGTGTAATCAAATTTTACAAAATACAAGTTATTTTCTGCACCTACATGAAATGTAATACGCAGTTTGCTTGCATATTCAGTAGGAACTGTTCACCAGTGAGTAAAATGTTTCACCATCTAAGAATGGGCCTATAATTCATCACAAACAAAATCGGGGCCGCAACTCTAAACATGTTTAATAATTTGTAATTTAATTATACATTTTTCAAAACATATTTCATTTAAACTGTTAATTTTAATCAGCCAACACCAATTTAATAAGATTATATCAATTTAATTACAACTTTTTAGTGTTATCAGTTCAGATTTTGATAACTGGTACACAGAACATTTTGAAGAATTGATATGTTATGTGGTAACTTGAATGCTACAAGACCATATCGGTGAACATCCACACAAGTGATTCCACCGTTCTCACAAACACATGTGCAATAAAAGACATGCGGCACGCAAGACTTTTCAAGAATACTTAGATGGTATTGGAAGGAAGGAAGGAAGGAAGGAAATGTTTTATTTAACGACGCACTCAACGCATTTTATTTACGGTTATATGGCGTCGGACATATGGTTAAGGACCACACAGATATTGAGGGAGAAACCCGCTGTCGCTACATCGTGGGCTACTCTTTTCGATTAGCAGCAAGGGATATTTTATATGTACCATCCCATAGACGGGATAGCACACACCACGGCCTTTGATGTACCAGTCGCGATGCACTGGCTTGAGCGAAAAATAGCCTAATGAGCCAACTGACGGGGATCGATCCCAAACTAACCACGCATCAAGCGAGCGCTTTACCACTGGGCTACGTCTCGCCACTAGATAGTATTTGAATCAAGTTTAAATATATGTACTGTGTAAATATATCATGGCAAGAACCTGTGCATTAATAAGTAGTTTTACTAATTTGTTATAAATTCAATATAAAATTCTTTGGAGGTTTGTCCTCATTTGAAATAAGAAGTTGGTAGTGGCGTAGCGAGGAGACCATGGCCCCATTCAAACCTTTTTTTTTCTGCTGTATTAAATTTTATAAAAATAATACATACATACATACATACATACATACATACATACATACATATCCCAAAGTATAATCATCATCTAAAGTAATAAAAATAGAAGTATCATCGGCAAATAATCTAATATTATAACTAATATTATCAACAATATCGTTGATATAAACAAATAACGATGAGTGACTGCTTCCAAATAGTGGGAAATACAGAATAAGACAGAGACAAGTTAAACAATTTCGTCAACGGATTGGCTAAATAGTTTCCAATTTTCTTAATAATTGTGTTATTAATTACATCAGGACCACTGGCTTTTCTTACATTTAGAGATAATAAAACATCTTCGACTTTTTTTTGTCTTTTTTTTTTTTGTCATTTAAATTTGTTTCAGTTGATTAATGATCTTATGTTGATTTATTGGTATGTCTTGATCTGGTTTACCAACTGTGGCATGGTTTATAAAATAATTGTTCATTACGTTTGCAATATCCTTATCAGTGTCATAAAGAATACCATTGTTTTCAATAACTGGAAATGTTCATTTGGAATTATCTTTTTATTTTATATATCGTTTGAGAAGCTGCCATCAAGTTTTACTCCCGTGTTCATTATTTAATAAATTATCTAGTTTCATATTATAATCATATTTAGCTTTACGGATGCTTAAAATAACCTTGTTACGCGCCTCTCTAAATAGCTCCTAATATCGTTGTGTATTTCTACGGTTTGCCTTTGTCTATTTCTTTTCCACATTAAATTCATAATATTACTGTTCATCCAAGAAGCATTGTTTTGTCTAATAGTAACATATTTATGTGAAATAAAATCATCACAGCAATTAATTATAGTTTTAGCCATTAGCTCTGATATAATATTTACATCGTTACTAACAAATATATTCTCCCAGTTGAATTGTTTTAATACAATTTTGCAAGCCATCAAAATCAGCCTGTTATAATTGTAAATGATCCTTGTATAGTATGTGCTTTTTTTTTTAATTCAAAGTCACGTAAACAACACAATGATCACTGCAAAATGGAGGCAGAATTCCGTGTTCTTCAACAAATTCGTGAGACGAACCAAAAATAAGATCATGAGAGTACTAGTATTAGCAGTAATCCGTGTAGCCTCGGTCATATTTGAGTCAGTCCATGCAGTTGACATATGTTATCAATATGTTGATGGTTTTGACCTAGTAAGTCTTGATTAAAATCTCCCACAACTACAGTGTTTATCATCTTATCACGAATTACTGTTATCAGCAGCATCTTTATGTAGCCATGTTTCGGAAATACAAATCACATCAAAATTATTAAGTTCAACATTAACAAAATCAGTTTTATCACGGAGGGTGCAAGCACCCTACGCCAGTGGACGTTGGGGTTATGGGTTTTTGATTAAATAATACATATAGGCTGTTGTGAATTTTAGTTCTCAATAATTAAACTGAAATGCAGTTACTCAAAATGGTATTGTACAAACTGTATCAAAATCAGGACCGACAGCTGTACCAGTTATAACAAAATCACAACTTGCACAAACACACATCGGCGAGTTCGCCAACTCCGTCGTGACAGTTGGTAGTTTCAGTGGAAAGAGGCATTTACCATGGTTTGACTCTCAAAAGCAGATGTATTTTTCGTGCTGAGGGTGTCGTTAAACATTCATTCATTCATCAAGTGAAACCAATGATGACACATGGTATGAGTTGAAACAACGATAATATGTCAGACCTCTAACAGTTCAGCAATGGAATTTAATTCAGACTCCTGTAAACCGCGAATAAGTGCCTCTTTGGATGCAGATTTTCCTTCCTTTTGGTACCAAAAGGAAAGCATGGTATGAGCTTGCATCATCAAGTCTCTAGGATGCTCGTTTATGAATTGGTCGATGTCCTTCTTTTCCAATCCAAGATTCAGTGCTAAACGCTGCCATTCAGATCCAAGTTTATTTGCGATGTCTTTAAAACGTCTTGTACGTTCGTCTGCAAAATATAATAACACCACATAAAAAATTATAGGTGCATGTGACTCCGAAAACTACCTAATTTAAATTTTAATATTTTACTTTAGAAAAGCAGTTGAATTTAAAGGGACTGCAGGCCTTCTAGAATACGGTGGCCCGATGCCCGGGGCCAGTGATTTTTACACTCGGGCCACATAAATGTGCGTTTACCTGTACCCGATGGCCAGTAGTAAAAACATTTTTTTTTTTTTTTTTTTTTTTTAAACCCACCCACCCCGAAAATAAATAAAAGATAAATCCAAACGAATTGCTACTTTCGATTTGTCGCCATATTTGTTCCGGTTAGTTGGGTTAATATAAATTTAACCATGACCACAAAGTGAAACGGCGGATTAATTAATGTCAACTGTAATCGAACATCGAAACGTGATTGCCGTATTAACGGAACAAAGAGTAAGTAGTTTTCGGTAGCTAATTGATACAGCCAGTTAAGGACACCTTCAAAGTACTGGCGAAAGACCTTATAACAACAAACGACGGGTTCTCACTGTCCTTTTTGCTACCATTGTAAGATGTTTTTGACCAACAAAGCCTTTTTTTTCTTTTTTTTGTTAACGACGCACTCAACACATTATAATTACGGTTATATCGGCGTCGGACCTTTTTAACGATTATAATTGCATGTACATATTAAATGTTCTTATTAGAATAGCATATATCAAATCTGTTTTTCAATGTGTTTAACGTCGTAGTAATATTTACAGCAGCCCCACCGGTTTTATTTCTCAATAATTTCGTATGTATATAATTATAGAACAAGAAAACGGCAATTTATCACATGTGACATAAACTAAGTAATAATTTCTTTTTAGTGATAAGAGTTAACGAATTTATTAATAACAATCTTCTGCTAATTGACATCTTTCATAATCACTGAGATCCAAGATGATCACTAATCACTAAAATGCTCCACAAAAGTAAGAAGTGACAATATTCTACATTCTATTTAAAAATATTTTTTTCTGCGAACAATGAAGGTTTTTTTTTGGGTGCAAGTAATTCAGTTATGAGATTGATTTTCCAGTACAAAGATATTTTATCAGTTTGAATCTAAGATGACTACCAAATAGCAACAAGTTAAAGTTTGTTTTGTTTAATGACACCACTAGAGCACATTGGTTAATTAATAATCGGCTATTGGATGTCAAACATTTGATAATTCTGATTTGTAGTCATCAGAGGAAACAAGCTACATTGTTCCATTAAACATGTATTCTGTTCTGTTCTATTCTATTCTATTCTATTCTATTCTATTCTATTCTATTCTATTCTATGAAAGAAAATTGTGGATGTTAGCTCAGTTACCATACAGGTTTATATAGATGTTAAGCAGTGTCACGAGGAAAATGAAAGTATGTAATCTCAATATATTATTATTATAAATCCACTGTTTACGTCATAAGACTACTGATCATTGGGTAGTGTATTGTCAACATAATAAAACATTTTGTCGTTATCCATCAAGCCTGCTGCCTTTTGTATCTTGTAACATGTAAAAAGTGAGAAATGTTGGTGTCGGATGAATTATACAGTTTTTGGGACAAATTATATTGGTCGACAAAATGATAAAAACTAAACTTCAGTCACGTGGTGTAATTTGCAGGCATGTGTACCTGTCGTGCTCGCATCGGTCATGCATACTTGACCCATTCATTTATCTTGAAGAAGGATCCTCCACCTTGGTGGAGCGTACGCATCTGGCAGAAACTAGAAAAGATATATTTGGTCCAAAATAAAAAGAAATGTGATGTAATCATGTGGATTCCATCCAGAACTTATATTACAACTGCTACCTGATACGACTTTTATTACCTATCTGTGATAATTGTATTTTCGAACAGTTCTTTTTACCCTGTGTTTGTATTAACTTTAAACATTTTGTACTGATGTTGCTTAAGTTTTGCATTTATCATAGTTTGACACCCAATAGCCAATGTATTTTTTGTGCTCAGGTGTCGATAAAAATTTATTCATTCATTTGTATATGTGCATTTATCATAGTAAGGTTGGCATTGTGAACGGCTTTGTCCCCGATATACAATATACTTGTAGATATACCATTACTGAAATGGTGCACTTTGAAACGAAGCAGTAATTTCAAAGAGACGAATTCTTTGCACTCTGGTAATAAATAGATCCTGTATTTGAAGTATCAATTATTTTGCGGGTTAAACAGAATATGGCATATAGCCACTTCATTTTTTTCTTTTCTTTTTTATTATTATTTCCAGATCAATGACAATGTCAGGGTTGGAAAGCTTTGAATCACTGCCTGTCAATAAAGTAATCATATTTTTAATGAAATAAATAGATAACACAGAAATTTAGCATTGATATGAAGAAATTTAACTCAATAAAACATAAACATAAGAGGACAAGGAAAACAGCAGAGAGAAAGAAACACCCCAGAATTATTAAGGAAACCTAAATATATATTTTAAAAAGCTAACAGTAAAAAAAAAGAAACGATTTACTCACTAGAATCTTTCACCTTAAAAAATCATATTTTGCCATTATTACCTACTATGACAAATTACGTTGTATCTAAAATTGTTTGCCAAGGAGCCCATTGTTTACCAAATTCTTTAAAATGACAATTTGTAAATAAATATATACTTTTCAATATCTAATTTCTTACTAATAATTTTGAAAACTAAATCTTTGTTTAATCCATGGGTTTTTTCATCATGCTTAATATTAACAATCAACCAGTTTATAAATGTATTTCTATTTATTGTAATTCCAAACATGCTAACATTAAAGTCAAGGTATTTAATTTTATATAAGAAAGTGTTTGTATTTAATTTTATATAAGAAAGTCTTTGTAGAATCCTATATTAAAACTATAGTAAAGAGGAATATTTAAATATTGTAAAATGTAAAATGCTGGCTATAATATTGTCCCCATTCATGACAGAAAAGTGTATAACCCAATTTTGCATATTTTATATGTGAGTTGGGGACTTTGCTAGAAGCGTTTAAAAATGTATACATATCTCGATAACCTCTTTTGTGTTCTAAAAATATGTTTAATTTGAACGGTCAAAATGGGATTTAGCGGCATAAAAGTTTGGTTATGCTTATTAGTAATGTTGTAAATGAACAACTTCACAACTTTTATTAATGTACCATATTCCAAAACATTCGAATTAATATTATATATATATTTTTAATATTTTCATAGTTCATAAATTGCCCATATTCATCCAATCGGCCTCAGTGGCATCGTGGTTAGGCCATCGGTCTATAGGTTGGCAGGTACTGGGTTCGGATCCCAGTCGAGGTATGGGATTTTTAATCCAGATACAGACTCCAGATCCTGAGTGTGTGCTCCGCAAGGCTAATTGGGTAGGTGTAAACCACTTGCACCAACCAGTGATCCATAACTGGTTCAACAAAGGCCATGGTTTGTGCTGTCCTGCCTGTGGGAAGGGCAAATAAAAGATCCCTTTCTGCCTGTCGTAAAATTATAGCCTATGTGGCGACAGTGGGTTTCCTCTTAAAACCATATATTTGACGTCCAATAAGATAAAAAATCAATGTGTTCTAGTGGCGTAGTTAAATTTTAAAAAAAACATATTTTTTTATATATTGTATAAATATTATACTTCTTTTCGTATAATGTTTATATACCTCTTGTGCTTTTTTATATTATTATTGTTCCAAATAGTGATTCTATATACTTCTTCAATAGTGTTATCAGTTTGTTTATGTTGAATAGTTTGCCAACTTTGTAATACTTTGACAAACAAAACTATAAAACATCGTATTTATTTGTTTTATTATTTTATCCATTAGAGCAATTAGCAAATATGTTATTTTTGGAGTTATACGGTATTAAAGTTTTAACTACAACAATTCGACTCAATGCTGTTCATTTCCTGCTTATTTTTATTATTATTATTATTTTAAATAATTATTATTGCATGTTTCATATCCATTATAATTGGCTCAAAGTTATCAGTAACTGTTTTATCAATATCTGTCGAGACATTTACACCCAAAAGAATTAAATTTTCAGCACCGCATTTAAGCTTCCATTTAGAATGAGGACCTCGTTGGAAAATTTCTTAATTCCTATCCTTGCAATCTTTTTCTTTGAATAATTTATTCTTATGCCAGACGTGTTGGCATACTGATATAAAATATATAATGTACTGTTCAGGGATGTGGGAGAGACATCTACAATGAAGGTCGTATCATCTGCGTACTGAGATATTACATATACGTCCTCTTCTATTTATATGCCTTTAATACCTTTGGACTTTCTTATTAATATTGCTGAAATTTCAGCACAGATGATAACAATCCTCTTGTCTATATCCTCTTTCAAGTTTGAAACTTTCTGATTGAAATCCATTTTGAATTATTCTGGATTCTGAATTCATATTTTACATATTTTAAAATTAAAAACTCTAAAGCTTGTTCAATAATTAATCAAGAAACTGAATCAAAGGCCTTTTCAAAATCAACCAATAGTAATAGGTCAGGAATTTTATTCACTGCTGTATATTGCGTTATATCATAAATAAGTCTTATATATTCTCCTATGTTTTTGCTTTTATAAATCCAGTCTGATCTGTTTATATACCCATCTATGGGTTGTATTATAGTATTGTGCTGTCCGTATGTCTGTTAACTTTTTCTATTCCGGACCATATCTTACATACAGATGCATACATGGCCATCAAACCTCACATGAAGAAACAACTTCGGACGGTGGTTGGTCCCAAACAAACTGTTCATCTATCCCATTGCAAAAATGTCACATAATTAGACTTGAATCGTACCCGTAACATATTCATTAATATAGATATGGTTTTTCATCAAACTCCTGATGGGTATATCACGTACCCAATTTTATCCAGAACGATTTTAATCCTGTTGGCTATACATCCAGAGGCTACAATCTAATTAAAATTAGTTCCACTGGTTAATTACTATTACTTGTGGATCTAACAGCACCCCGTTGGAGCTCATGTCAAGTTGACAAACCTTACTTGTAAAATCATGCCAGAGATTTGAAAATAATTTGAAAACATTCGGGATTATGCCGAGTGTATACGAATTGATTCGGGTGAATTACGAAGTATGCCGCAAACTAATTTCAATATAACATTTTATTTAAAATTCGTTTCAAGACGAAGCAAAAACGTGATGGTATTGCCATAAACTCTGTTTATATTAGTATACAATTCAGAGGTTATTACTGCATTTCCCCCTGTTTTTTAATGTTGAAATATACCATTAAGTTAAACGATATTTCATAAATAGTTTCGCCTGATATTTTTAGACTTTGTATGCTTCTGAATAACGTTATAAAAGGCAAAGTGTAATTGGTCGATATTTAAATTGTTATTTATAGATGAAATGTCGCCTTGACATGGGAGTCCACACAGTGCTGTTAGATCTACTTACCAGTAGAGGTAATTTTAATCAGATTGCTAGAGGTTAGTGCCTAGTTTCGAGGACATCTTGAATTTAAACTATGATGCAATATCTGTTACAAAACTGTTGATATAACTGAATTTAGTAACCTCTAAAACGTTATCGCTAATATCAAAATCTTGCTCTAGTTGATAAATTGCTCCTTTTTTGACTGCTAATGTGGTATTCATATAGGATTAAAATGATGTTGCAATGTCTTGATTAACTGAGAGTAGTTCAAAATTAATTTCTTATCCCCTAACATCCAGTCATAGAGATCAAACTGTATGATAGGTCACACAGTATCCAATGTAGTGTCAGGTTTGTGTTTATACAGCCATGTTGGACGACATCTGGAATATTTCAAAAGCTCAAGTTTGAACTTCCTCGATCCAAATATGCAGAAACTGCAAAACACAAATGGGGATTTAGCAAATGAACTACTAGTTTAACAGTGCGGAATTTGGTGCCTTTTATTTCCTAATAGCTGATGTTTTTTTTCATGTTGGGGTGTCGTTAAACATATATTCTGTTCTATTTTGACATGACCTCCTAACAGCTGATGTATTTTTCATGCTGGGATGTCGTTAAACATCTATTCTGTTCTATTTTGACATGACCTTGGCATCTAAATTGGGGAAGTCGCTTCTTAAATATTTTGTATAAGCTTAATATAAATATATTCCTAACGTAGTGCTTTGAAATAGCTTTTCTGGATATCGTCTATATTTGACCTTTGATATTGACCATAGCCCCTTCCAAAAACATTTGTACTATCCTAAGGTACAGAAAGAGCCAGAAAGTCCTGCTCATTTCCCTTAGCCACTCCACTAAATGGGGTTTGATTCTGTCACTTGCCGCGTCTTGATAAAGAAAGGGAGAAAAAAGTAAAGTAACTTCAACGCTGATACAATTTTAGTTTTCTGTTTATCATCTCACCTTTTAAGGGTTCTTCCTCCAAACATATTTCTCGTCTGTCTTTTTCTGTCCTAAAGTACGAGTCATCACTGACAGATCCCGACATCTGGGCCAGGTCTTCACTGGACATACTTGTGTGGTATACATGAGACTCTGCTTTCATGATGGTGCCGTCGCTATATTTAAGCACCTTGCTCCGATACACACTCTGCCACGCCATGGCTGTGGATCGAATGGATGGATTTGAGAACATTGTTGATGATCTTGATATATTTGTCTGTGCATTTGCTGTACTCAGAGTACTTCTTACTGGAATCTGATTTTCGCCATTTTTAGGCCATGTATTTGAACTGACGTTGTTGGTGTCGGCTTCGTTCGTACTTCTTGCTGTATACGTCAGTGATGTTTTAGGTGAAACCAATTCATTCTCTTCTGTGGATGATGAAGTGCATGAATCCGTGAACTGGTTGCCTGGCTTCATTACCGTTTGTTCGTCCTGGTGCTGATTAGATACCTCTTCGTTTTGTTGGTCCTCTACCAGTCGTATACCTTTTAGACCAGTTTCAGCTGGATTATTTTGCTGGATATTGTCAGACATTGTATTCATTTGCTCACCATCTACAAAATATACAGTAATGTAGTAATGTTTAACAATCATAATGTCCATGGTCATAT
>JAECMU010237373.1:5519-17944 GCA_016106625.1 Dracogyra subfuscus | reverse complement strand
AGAGAAAAGGTGCGCATTTCAGTATGAAGGAATTTTGGCGCAATTTTTGAACGGTCGGCCGAAGAAAAGAAAAAGATACAGAGCTAATATAGTTTTGGAGTTTATTAGATCGAGAGTAGCTCGTTAATTAGACCTCTCGTGGACAGACATTTTATAGTCATGTCGTCTGTTTAAAAATCGATTTTATTTATTGGAAACATTTTGTAAAAATAAATATATACATACATGTGTTATGGTGTTACTGGATTCTTGTATCACAACCAAATAGTATATTTTGTATGCAGCGTACTTTCTGACAAAAGAAAAGAGTATGTCTTTAGGTGTATGCGTTTATATGTGTATGTGTTTATATGTGTATATTTATATGTGCATAATGTATGTATCTAGAGCGTTCAGTATTTGGGTAATGATTTGTATGGGGAGGGAAGTAGTCGAGTGGTGAAGCACTTGCTAGATGCGCGGTCGGTCTGGGATCAACTCTCGTCGGTGGCCCCATTGGGCTATTTCTCGTTACAGCCAGTGGACCACGTGCACCAGTGTAATAAAGGTCAATATTATGGTGCCGCTGGAAGGGATCGAACCGGTGGTCGCACCAAACAGACCCAGCACAGAGGGATACCGCCCAACTGGAAAGCAGCGATCGGCCACATCCGCAGTAAGACGCTGGGTAAACCAGATAGGGACCAGCCCCTGGTCGTGTATGCGCCAACACTGGAGCAGCTGCCCACAACGCCGACCACAGGGATATTCCCGCGCCAGTACGACCGACAACGGGGCAGCTTCCACATCAACAGCATAGAATCCCGTACCGGTGCACTGTGTACCATGCTGACAACAACATAAAACAATCAAAGAAGCAGACGATAAATAAAACAACAAAAAAACAAACATACGCTACCTATTTTATTTTTCGGCACATTGTCGAAAACACAAAAAATCATGTTTTGTTTAACGACACCACTAGAGCACATTCATTAATGAATCGTCGGCTAGTGGATATCGGACATCTGGTAATTCTAACACGTAGTTATCAGAAGAAACCCGCTACATGTTTCTTAACAAACGCGCACACATCGGCTTTTGGTGCACTGGTTGGAACGAGTAAAAACCCAATCAGTTGAATGGATCCACCGGGGTGGTAAGATCCTGCGATCACTCGACTGACTGAGCTAAATTCCACCCCCAAAATATGTACGATTATATATGTATTTGTTTAAGAGTGTATATTTAGTTCTGTATGTTTATGATGTGTAGATATACGTAGATTATCTTTCCATTACGCATACTACAATTCATGGACATCTGGAAAATCATCCAGAATACAATATTTTAAACCAGAACCAGTATCGGGTCCACACTAAGCTAGTAAGTTGAGGGAGTAGGGGCGGGGGACAGACCAAAGACCACCCAACGATCGCATTATATTATACATTTATATTAATTTATTAAAGGGACATACCCTAGTTTTTAAACACTAAGCCATATTTTTTACTATTATAGCCGTTTATGATCACTTATATTTTATTGTTTAGTTTATCCATTTCCATACAACCGAAGTGTTTCTTATTATCCTGGTGTTCCTAATACCACAACATGCATGTTTTGATATTTTAAAAAATCACAACAAAAAAAAACCAAAAAAAAAAAACCACGAGCGTCTCACAAGTGATTGCTATGGAGTCGCGTTTTAGTCTATTTTAAGGCTATTTCAACGTCACAGACTCTTGTTTCACTCTGTTGTATCCACATTTGTTACACGTTTGTAAATTAACCAAACTTAGTGTAATTTTTACGGGTTGTTCCTAGAGTCTAGTCCCTTTAAGTATCTTCTAATTTGATAAAATCTTAGAAATGCAATTGAATACAGTTTGAGAACTGTTAATATATATTGACACACTTTGAAAACTAAAGAAGAACATTTATTGCATATCTATAAATGTATTACTATAGTATGCTAAGGTGTTATCCTGCATGTCAACGTGGGTTTCTGCTTTTATAGCGATGATTACTTTTCATGCAATTAACACAAAATGTGAAAACTCAGAATTTGGTGTAAAACTGAAAATGTGTGCAATATGTTCACAATACTTTTCTCGTGAAAACCGCATACGTTGGACGCATAAAAGATTGATTATTGGATATGTTGGTGTAAAACAATGCCAGGACTCAGCAATGATCAGAGGGAGCGAGCATTAGGAATGTTGATGGGTGTATACTACCAAATCTACCAAATCAAATCCCGTAGACGACAATAGTAACATATGTGGCTAAAACTCCTACCTGCAACGTATCAATCGACATAAACGAACCAGAGAAAATTGGGGTCAAGCTGCTCGGTTCTGAGATAACGGATGGCGTCTATGACTACCCACAAACTTCGAGTATTTGTTTTTTTTACAGGTACCCCATACATGTTTCAAGCACAAAGCTACTTGACACATTGGTACTAGATGAAATAAAATTGCATTTTTTTTTAACCCAGATGAAACTATTATTTTGTACAACCAACACACTCACATTTATAACCAATCACAGGACTTGTGGTGTTCACTTCTCTATCAAAAGCTGGATTGCACCTCGAACTTTGATTTGACCCAGCCGGAAGTTATTTGGTTTAGTACTACCTGATTGGAGGAAGGGTAGCTAGGAATTGTATGCCCGGAACTGGTCACTGGCGACGTCAGAGGCTACACCCGGGGTAGGCGTGCATGTGGATATGGGCATGTAAACAGAGTTTCCAGTTCCCAGCTAGGAATTTTCAAGTGATCTCTTCAACGAGTTCAAGGTTGAATGAGCGATATAACCTGATTGGAAGTGGTCGTCACCATTCTCGACCAGGCCAACTTCCGGTTGCAACCCAGAGACGAGACAGACAGATAAGGAGAAACCACCAATTGTAATCTCATTCTAATTAGTCAGAGTCATCGATTTACTGTAATTGTTTCTGTCAGTTATTGCAGCTGACAAGCAGCGGTTACGCTGTTAGTTTGCGACCAACCTAATGGAAATATTTTTCTCGGAATTTTCTGATATTGTTTTTGACAGTAACAGTTCGGGGGAGCCAGTGTACAGAAAAAACAAAAACAAAACACGCGTTATTATTTAACTTTCTTGAATGAAATAATATCGGTAGGTATTGTGATGGGTGCGACATATAGTAGATTAGTGGTGGTAAAATATTATTTAGTTAAATATTAAATGTGAAAGCCAATGGAAAGAAGACAATAATGCCAGTTCAGCGGGCAGCATAGCCCAGTGGTACAGTGCCCGCCTGATGCGCGGTCGGTCTAGGATCGATCCCCATCAGCTAACCACTGGGGTTTTTCTCGACATAACCACGTCCGACGCCGATATAACCGTAATTATAATGTGTTGAGTGCGTCGTTAAAAATAATAAATAATAATAATGCCAGTTCGTTTTTTTTTAAATTATTTCTTTTCATCCACGGTGGCAAAATTGCATACATCGCCATAGAACCGATGCCTGTCCCGTAGGAACATAAGTCTATGATATTTAAAATATCATTAAAATGAATACATAAACTATTTGAGTATAAACAAATAAAAAAGAATATTTTCATATATGTCTTCACTTTACTCGACATTTTCATTGGTCGGCTGTTGACAATAGACACACGCCCGTTGCCTTGGTAATGGCACAAATCAAAACAAAACAGAGCACAGATTAAAATGAATGATAAAGATATTTAATTCTAAGAATGTAAAATGTAATAAGAATTATTATTATTATTATTGTATTTTTTATTTTATATTTTTAAATCGAATGAATTTGAAAACAATTCCAGATATTTGGTACCAGTTCCAGAATTCCGAGTACATGATAAAACGTTAGTCGGTCTGAGTTACGAACACCTCTATTCAACCTTGAAATTATTGAAGGGTACGGTACACTTTAAAATTCTTAGCTAACATTTGTTGTGAAATTTCACCAATCAGCATTCCTAATGCTCGCTTCCTCTGATCATTGCTGAGTCGAGACATTGTTTCACACTCTGGCTGATCCAACAATCATTCTGTGCAGTCCTACGTATGCGGTTTGCACGTGCAAAGTATTGTGAACATACTGCACACATGTTCAATTTTATACAAAAGTTAGAGTTATTATATACATATATCTACGAATTAACTAAATATAGGTATCGGAAGGGGAGGTGGGGACAGATAGGTATAGCACCCTCACTGTAAACAATATACATTGCCCCACCCGACACTACCGAATGAAAGACGACCCCCCCCACACACACACACACACGACGGTAACCCGATTTGCTGTTAATTCGAAACTCGGATTTCATTTAACAGTCTACATTAGTTCTTCTGAGAGGCGGGGAGTAGCCCGGTTGTATAGCGTTCGCTTCATGCGAGGCTGGTCTGGGATCGATCCACGTCGATGGGCCCACTGGGCTACTTCTCGTCCCATCCAGTGCATAACAACTGGTATATCAAAGTCGGTGATATTGGCTACCCTGCATATAAAAGATCCTTTGCTACTAATAGAAAAATCTAGCCGGTTTCAACTCTAGGACTATGTATCAAAATTACCAAATGTTTGACATCCAGTAGCCGATGATTAATAAATCAATGTGCTCTAGTGGTGTCGTTAAACAAAACAAACTTTTTTAGTTCTCCATTTGGTGTCATTTTATGACGACTCTGTAACTGAAAATGATACTGGATTAATTATATGAAGTTAAAGCTGCATTGTCTGGTTTCAATCGTATACAGTCAAGTTCTAAGTTCAAATACAAGAATAACTGCACTTTTAATTTAATTTAATAATGTTCGCCATTTTGTAATACGTACGGATTCCAGCAGTCACTTCCTCGCAACCAATTACGTTAGCAGCAGACACGCATGGCGACGTTCTAAACCCCGGACTCGTACGCCTTTTATAATGCGTGTTGTGGTGTAATTTATTTAGTTGAATATCCTATATTTCCGTAATACAGAAGGCTTTTTAAAGTGATACTTCAGATATTATAAAAGTGCTTAATAAAATGGTTAAGTTGTATTTATACGGATATTAGTAACAATAAGACTGAAAATTAGTCTTGGTTGTTATCTTGTTTTTTATGTTGTTTTTATATGAAGATACTCTTTAAAACTCTAAACATTTTCAGTTGTAGTGTATAATAAAAAATAGCATAACAGTGTGTTTAAAAGTGTGAAATACAGGTAGCAATCAAAAGGCGTACGAGTCCGATGTTTAGAACGTCGACATGAGTGTCTGCTAGGAATTGACTGCTCGGCTTTTGTAATGCAACAATAGCCGAAGCGTACTATTTTTAGCCCAGTGGGGGCCCGCCAAAAGTGTCCTACTTTCAAAATTCTGGGTTTATTTTTAACTTGGAAAAGTCAGTGTGGTGAAACCAATTCAGACTGCGGCGTCTTATATGCACCAAACGTAATGGGATTTTCTGTTCTATATGCTTAAATAATAAAAAATATTCCAGACAGTGCCGATTTAACAATAACTGTAATCTTTCTGTCTAGTATTAAAAAAAAAAAACTAAAAAAAAACCCGGGAAGATATGTCCATGAATAAATTAGTATCGGTCTCGGAGGCATGGAATTTTTAATCCAGGTACCGACTCCAAACCCTGAATGAGTGCTCCGCAAGGCTCAATGGGTAGGTGTAAATCACTTGCACCGACGACTGATCCATAACTGGTTCAACAAAGGCCATAGTGTGCGCTATCCTGTCTGTGGGAAGCGCAAAAAAAAAAGATCCCTTGCTGGTAATCGGATAGAGCAGCCCATGAAGTGGCGACAGTGTGTTTTCTCTCAGAATCTGTGTGGTCCTTAACCATACTAGTATGTCTGTCGCCATATAACCATGAATAAAATGTGTTAAGTGCGTCGATAAATAAAGCATTTCTTTCTCCTTTTTTTCTGAATAGATTATTTAAAAATGAACATTCATATGAACCATATCTAGACATACTCCCTTTGAAACGAAGAATTGTATTTACCAAATTTAGACTTCTAGCCACAGACTATCCGTTGAAAAAGGAAGATGGACCCATTTACCAAAGGAAGAAAGAGTATGTAATACATGTAATAGTGGTTGTATTGGTGACGAATTTCACTTCTTATTTGAATGTAAAACACTAAATAACATTAGAGTACTATATTTATTTATTTATTACTATATACAGCCAAAAATTAATATACCTTTTAAAGGGACACGCCCTAGTAACGGCTAGTTGTTTTTCGCTAATAAACCCATTTTTCACAAATAAAATTGCACTTTCCTTATCGTTTATTATTTAGAATATACATTTCCATTCACCGAGCCTACTAAATTCAAGTATCATGGATGCTGCAGCAGCCACTTCCTAAACAGAAGCACCCATGTTCTTAAAGTAACTTCCTGTTTCAAACTCATTCCTTTCACTGACAGGACAGAACAGTTGGAACATGTCCAGGAGAGGTGAAACGAACGCACCCGAAGTTTCTGTCAAATTTGTCGTGACGTAGGCATTGTTCTGCTTCGAGCGACATCTACCGGTGACATCAGAATACTAATATTCAAACTGATTTGAAACAATTGGGACATGGGGATTCCCATGGTATTTATCGATATAAAACCTGATTGTTCACTCCATTTTATAAAAAAGGTGATCTAAGTGTGTTACAGGTTTGTAGATTAACCAAAACAATAATTTATTTTCGCTGGATGGAACTAGGGCGTGCGGCTTTAATAAGCATGTATTAATAAAACTATGTGATTACATTAAACAAGGTTTAACAAGAACGTGACCTAGAAATGAACATGAGTACATGTATGTACTATATTATTATTTATGATACTTTATTCTTCAAATGTTATCTTGTTCTTCAACTGTTATCTCTATATGTTTGTAACTGGCTCACTTTGTAAATATGATATTATTATATTACCTCATGTACCATGTATATGGTCTGAGTGAATACAGAATTGTATTGAATTAAAAACCACCTGTAGAGCTGCCCTTGATTATAATATTATCATGACTGTACATCGATAGCTACCGGCAACTCCTTAAGACATGAACACATACATAATCCACACCCACATGATTAATTAACATATTAATTAAACCAGTGAGCTGTCAGTGTTAATGACTTAATCGTTGGTTGGACTGGTAAACATTCCTAAGATGCAACACGCTCCTTCCTAATCAGTAATACCGCTAGCGGAACCTGCAGGATGACTGGTCGCGGTGTGTCCAATTCTAGAAGTGCGGCCATCGCGTTATTTCTCGTGATCCTCTCCTGTTGGATTTACCCTGGAATATCAGAGAATGCTTCAAGTAAGTGATTCTAGGTTTTACCTTCAGACCACTGAGAAAGGCGACGCTCTTCTAGATATGTAGGTAGATAGGTAACTAGTTTAACGTGCTCATATCCCACTAGGGTTTCGAACACGCCCACCCCGAGTCCGACCTCCGATAAGATCGGATACCTGACTCGTGTCAGGATTGCAGTTTTAGATAGGTAGGTAGGTAAGTAGGTAGGTAGGTAGGTAACTGGTATAAAGTACTCATATACCACTAGGGTTTCGAACACGCTCATCCCGAGTCCGACCTCCGATATGATCGGATACCTGACTCGTGTCAAGATTGCAGTTTTAGATAGGTAGTTAGGTAGGTAGGTAACTGGTATAACGTACTCGTATACCGCTAGGGTTTTGAACACGCCCATCCCGAGTCCGACCTCCGATATGATCGGATACCTGACTCGTGTCAGGATGGCCGTTCCAGAAGTGATATTTTCATGCTGGACATATTCTGGAACATCACAGAAAGTTCCAAGTAAGTGCTTGTAGGTTTTACCTTACGACCACTCAGAAATGGACTATGTTTAAAATGGCACTTTTCAAATGTTATGTCAAAAATCGTCTAGAAAATGTATATTCTACTGCAGTTGAGCAGCCACAGAGATGAGAAAAATTCCTAAAATAGTGGTGTTACGAAGACATCCTTGAAACATGCGCGGATGCCTTCGAAATACAAATGTTGTTATAAAATGAAAATGTTTCAAGCTAACCGGGTATAAAATTAGTTTTACTTTTAAATCATACACACGTATGATAATAATATCTTTTTATATTTTTCATATTTCAAAACTGATTTTACCTGTATATATATTAAATTTGATTATTATTAAAAAAAAATTAAATGTCAATGAGACCCAGTTAAT
Organism: Dracogyra subfuscus; assembly: GCA_016106625.1. NCBI lineage: Eukaryota > Metazoa > Mollusca > Gastropoda > Neomphalida > Peltospiridae > Dracogyra > Dracogyra subfuscus. The sequence goes on along the minus strand of JAECMU010237373.1, from coordinate 9,739 downwards.
TTCATCAAATAATTCGTTTAATGTATACAGAATGTGTTGCGTTGTTTTGTAAATAAAAGGCGTACCCGGCATGTTTGGGTGTGCCCAAAGCATAAAAAAGACCACTCAGAAAGACGATGTTAATCTAGAAGTGTGGAGATAAATGGTATCTAACGAACACGAATGTATTATTCTATTTCTTACAAATCCTCCAAAACCTGGTTTTAAGCTATTATTAACATCTTTTCCGACTAAACGTGATATACAGCCGTTGCACTTGTAGCTGATTTGCGCGTCACAGACACATGGTTGTCAGTTTAACTATACGTCACAGTCCAATATATTTCCATTGTGAAGTTTTCATTGGAAGTACGGCATTGGTGACCTGGTCATCACCTAGGAGCAGCTAGTCGAGTGTCTTGAAATGGTTAACACACGTACATGTGTTACCAACCATGTGTAACCAAACATAACAACACATGGTGTCCTCACCAAAGGGTGTGTAAGAAATATAAAATGTGTATACCAATGTATTTTTATAACAATCAAATTGAGGAAAAGAGGATATTATGTACAACAGGATTTCCAAAGAAACTACGAAAGAAACAAAGACGTACACGTGCAAGCAAACTATTGGACAGGGTTTTTTTTATCCTTGAAAAACAAAATATGTGCTGTATAGAAAGAAAATGGTGCGACTATCGACCTGCTGCGTCCGTTACAGACTTTGCAGAAACCAGTTTTTAGTTGTAACCGATTGGGAAAGCAAAATACTCCTCAGGCTGTTTTCTAGCACTAGTAATGTGACATCGTACTAACGGAGGAAAGCTATGTGAGTGATTCGATTTCTATAGACCGGCTTCGGTGACGTCGTGGTTAGACCATCGGTCTACAGGCTGGTATGTACTGGGTTCGGATCCCAGTCGAGGCATGGGATTTTTCATCCAGATACCGACTCTAAACCCTGAGTGAGTGCTCCGCAAGGCTCAATGGGTAGGTGTAAATCACTTGCACCAGCCAGTGATCCATAACTGGTTCAACAAAGGCCATGGTTTGTGCTATCCTGCCTTTGGGAAGCGCAAATAGAAGATCCCTTGCTGTTAATCGACATGAGAGAAGCCCATGAATTGGCGACAGCGAGTTTCCTCTCAAAATCTGTGTGGTCCTTAACCATATGTCTGACGCCATATAACCGTAAATAAAATGTGTTGAGTGCGTAGTTAAATAAAAGATTTCTTTATTTCTTTCTTGATTTCCATATTGCGAATCACATTAGGCATATGATAAACCAGAATATCATTTCATTATGTTCTTATATCGAAAGGCAAATAATAATATTATGTTTAGCGAGGTCCAGTTTGTTTTTCTTGGATTTTGGTTTTAACATAATTATTATCTGCGTTTAATTGAAGCGGGCACCCTGTAACGCTACGTAACGCCGCGAAAGAGTTTGGTCTGATTTCGATGATACAGAATAAAACGTGCCAGTAACCCACGACGTTCATTTATTTTAAAAAGCTACTTTCTTGTTTTTAAAATCCGGTATCAAACAAAATATTACATTTTGTTCTTTTACTGAAAAGCAAATATGTACGTATTTAGACAGATCTAATGTTTTATATAGTGTATTTTAATAATATCAGATCTAAGTGTAGCTGTGGTGAGTGTTCTGTACAATTTATTCCTACTTAACGTCACGGATCAGTTTAATGTGATTTTGATGATATGGACAACATTAGATTAAGAGAAAACAAGACAACATAAGCTCATTATTGTTCTATACTGAAGGCTAAAACATTTTGCTATTTTAGTGTTTGCAGGCCCCGTGCTTATAAACCTTAAAGTCTAGACTTTAATCAAATCCAGACTTTAACGTCATGGCAACGCCATTCAAATAGCGTTACGTTAAAGGGACATTCCCGAGTTTGCTGCATTGTAAGATATTTCCGACTAATAAAATATTTCTACGATTAAACTTTCTTATTAAACATATTTTCTTGTTTAAAATATCAATGTCTATATAACCCGATAACTCGATAACATGTTAACTCCACTCGTGACAACAATAGCTCAACCACGTGGAAATTTCCCTGAATCAGACTGACAAGACATTTTGTGTTGCTTCACGTGGAGCCGGATTTCATAAGCGACTGAAACAAAGTGTACAGCATATAATAGGATGACGCTGCGAATTTAAACACTATAGCATTCCACTGCTGATCACAACTGGTGTTAAAGTGACATTCCCGAGTTTGCTGTATTGTAAAATGTTTCCGACTAATACAATATTTCTACAAATAAACTTACTTATTAAATATATTTTCTTGTTCAAAATATCAATGTCTATATATTATATTTAATGTGTTTCTGGTCGTCTTAATATTTGTAAGAAGCCCAAACTGGATTTCGTCTTAAATAATTTCGTACAAGTTTTTACAGAAATAAAATAAAAATTAACTTAGTACAAATATTAGAACGATCAGAAACACGTTTATTATATAGTCACTAATATTCTAAACAAGAAAATATATTTAATATGTAAGTTTAATCGTAGAAATATTTTATTAATCGATACCATCTTAAAATAGTACATCAAACTCAGGAATGTCCCTTTAAAGTCTTTTCTTTATTAAAGTCTAGACTTTACGTTTTATAAGCACGGACCCAGATCAACGTTCAGCTGAGGCGAACGATGCGTAACGCTACTTAACGATAATGTTAAGTTCATGGCGTGTTTTAAGAGAAGTCCTCTTGCGATTTGACTGGTTTACAGCTTGTCATATTCAGTTAACATTAAGTGATAAAACTGTCTACTAAGTAACTTCCTAGGGGCTTGTGCTTAACCTTCATAACCTTCCTCCCCTACCATCCTCCTAAGGGCTAATATAATTAGAATAAATTATGATCTAAATAAAAAATAATTAAATTTATTTTAGGAAGCCCGCTCCAAATTGCGCCAAAATGTTCAATGAGTACTATTATATATTCTTATTATTTTACAATTATTTTGGGTACGCATACAAATGTAATAAGTCCCCTATCTTTTGGCACTAATAATTTAAATTGCCCCTTTAAATTGTCTGTCCCGGATCATGCCTCTGGCTATCCAGAGACAGAAAGAAAGAAAGAAAGAAAGAAAGAAAAAAATGTTATTTAACGACGCACTCAACACAATTTATTTACGGTTATATGGCATCAGACATATGGTTAAGGACCACACCGATTTTTAAAGGAAACCCGCTGTCGCCACTTCATGGGCTACTCTTATATCGATTAACAGCAAGGGATATTTTATTTGCGCTTCCCACAGGCAGGATAGCACAAACCATGGCCTTTGTTGAACCCGTTATGGATAACTGGTCGCTGCAAGTGGTTTACACCTACCCACTGAACCTTGCGGAGCACTCACTCAGGGTTTGTAGTCGGTATCTGGATTAAAATGTCCATGTCTCGACTGGGATCCGAACCCAGTACCTACCAGCCTGTAGACCGATGGCCTAACCACGACGCCAACAAGGCCGGTCATCCAGGGACAGGACCCGGGACAGACATTCTTGAAACCTTAGTGGTATATGGGCATGTAAAACTAATTCGAAGTCGACGTCGAAGCTAAAACTGGTCTAGCGATCGTATTGTAGCGCAACAGCGCGCACATGTAAATTGAACGCAAACAAGTGCTTTAGACACACATTCCTTTCCTTTTCTTCAATGATATTAATTCTTATTAAACAGTGTGTTTCTTTTGTTTAAAAACACCACTAGAGCACAATGATTTATTAATAATCAGCTATAGGATGTCAAACTTGGTAATTTTGAAATATAGTTTTAGACAGGAAACCCACTGTATTTCTCCATTAGTAACAAGGGATCCTTTATATACACCCATCCCACAGACATAATGGCACATACCACGGCTTTTGATATATCAGTTATGGTGCACTGGCTGAATCAAGAAAGAGCCCAATGGGCCCACCGATGGGGATCGAACCCAATCCGATAGTGAGACTGGCTTTTGCTCGATTTAAACAAAAATGCCTGAATCTGGATAATATCATTTATTCATATCACTATTACCACTAAACCGCTCTATAGGTTTACAAATGATTCGCTATAATTTTTTACATGAATGACAATGAATTTGGGTGTAGAATGATGCTAAAAAGGTCTCAGATTAGCACATTTTGGCCAAATATTTGTATAATTGTTTTCCCGAATTTGAGATTTTGCTCCAACATTAGGGG
>JAECMU010237237.1:0-13208 GCA_016106625.1 Dracogyra subfuscus | reverse complement strand
AAGTCGCCCAATCGGGACTTTGGTCGAATTTGGCGACCTGGCTACAGGCCGTTTCGAGCCCTGAGAACTGTAAAGTACACAGTTGTAATGCCCCATACGAGTTCACCGTTATTTTGTCCATACGAGTTCGTTTTCCATACGAGTTTTCGGTTCATACGAGTTAGTTTCCATACGAAATCACCGCACCCCGTATATTCACTATAATTATATTGTGATCTATTTCGAGCTCACTGAGACCAAAAAATACTTATTTTGAAACAATCTTCACTGAATTAATTTATTAAAGGAAAAAGGTCCGATGTTTAGAACGTCGCCATGCATGTCAGCTAAAATAGTCGGACAAAATATTTAATATCAGATGATAGTAAAAACCAAAGACCGGTCTGATCACATGACACATTTGGCACTACCACTGTCCTTGGTGGTGTCGTAGTTAGGCCATCGGTCAACATGCTGGTAGGTACTGGGTTTGGATTCCATTTGAGGCATGGGATTTTTAATTCAGATACCGACTCCAAATCCTGAGAGTGCTCCATAAGGCTGATTGGGTAGGTGTAAACCACTTGAACCGACCAGTGATCCATAACTGGTTCAACAAAGGCCATGCTTTGTGCTATCCTGCCTGTGGGAAGTGCAAATAAAAGATCCCTGCTGTTAATCGACATAAGAATAGCCCATGAAGTGGCGACAGTAGGTTTTCTCACAAAGTCTGTGTTTCTTTCTTTCCATTTGGCAGCAAATAATGTTTTTTCTGTCAGTGATTGCATAGTCGATAACCAATAAAATGTTTTCATTGCTCAAATAAAACATAACTTTTATTGTATGTATCAAACATACAAATGGATACAGGTATGGGATGAAATAGAGGCTGTTCAAAATACTGTTAAATTATGTTACAGTAACTGTCGTAAGCTACTGAAGTTTTTCATCAGTTCCTTTTTCGTACACACAACACAGCTTGTTTCCTTTGATGTCCAGTATGCAGAATGATGATTAGTTTTGTGTAGAAAACAGTGTGCATTTGGAAATAGCAGATATAGATGTGTGAAAATATAGTAGGATGTGGAAAAATAAAAGGGGCACAGAAAAATAAAGGAGGAAGGGGGGCGGAAAAATATGCAATAGCGGGGCAGGTCGCACTGCTTAAATGGAGCAGCATGAACACTGGGCCTTCATCACCAACCCCCAATAATTAAAAAATTCCATTACTAAGGTCGACGACAGTCACTTTTCGCACCCTTGTTTTTCCTTCGTACATAATAAATGTAGGATATCTTACTGTAATTTCACTTGGAATCCATATTTCATAAAAGGGAAAACAAATTTAATCACAAGATTTTCTTCAAACATTCAGGTGGATAAAAAAAACCTAGTAATGTTAAAAAAAAAATCAATGGCAATTTTGCATTGGAATTTTCCCAGCATTTGTAAAATGTAAAAGTCATGTACCCAGTTTATGGTTATTGTAAGGAGATGTAAAATGATGTCATTGGAATACTGAAGTCATTCAAATTCAAAATTTATATTATTAAAGCTCTACATGTATTATTACAATGCTTCACCATCTTAAAATAAAAACTGGTCTACAAACATTGACCATGTCAAATTTCTGTAACAAGTGGACAATGCTGTTTACAGGTCAGTATTTAAAAAAAAAAAAATCATAATTCTGTACAAAATATTAATTTTAAGTTTGATGAAATAAATAAAAAGTACCTTTTGTCAAATATATCACAAAATTACAATTGGATATATTTTATTTATTGTGTACAAAGCCAAAACAAGGGTCTTAAAAGTGACTGTCATCGACCTTAAAACAATGAACTAAAAAGAAAAAACCTAGACCAGCAATTCTCGCTCCCCCACCCCCCACCAAAAAAAAGAGAGAGAGAAAAAGTTGAACAACATAGGGGGAGACCCCAAAACCCCCAGAACAAACTCATCCCTAAAATTACACAATAAAACCCCACCAAATTACAAAACCCCACCACTAGGCACTACTATTCTAGCTGAGAATGTGCTATTAGTCCATTGGGCTATTTCTCATTTCAACCAGTATTCCACAACTGGTTTATCAAAGGCTCTGTTAAGTTATATTATTCGTTCAGTGGGAGGCTGCACATAAAAGATCCCTTGCTGATTAGCAGAAAGTGAACAGCTACATTTGTACTAGTATTTTTATGTTTATAATGTGATAGTATGAACAGTAAGAATGCAATGGCTGTTATATAAATATACATAATGACTACTGTTAATTTAGTTCAACACCATAAAGTTAAATACACCTAACAAGAAGGTACATTGTAGTCATGTGTTAAACAATGTATGGTGGTGTGTCGTGTACTATTATTAGGTCATTGTGACCTACTTTTCACTGTCTACTGCAGATACAGATGTATACAGGACCATCAAACCACATGTGGGAACAACTTGGGATGGTGGTTGGTCCAAAACAAACTGTTCATGCACCACATATAAAAAATTTCACATAATTACATTAATTATATAGATCTGGTTTTCCATCAAACTCCTGATGTTCGTATCATGTATGTCACTGGTACTCTTGTTAACAATGATTATACAGGGCTTCTAGAATAGTTTATAAAATCCACTAGCCATTGGATCAGTGATTTAAAAATTTACTAACCACAATTAAAAATTCACTAGCCCTACTTTACTTTAAATTAATATATGTTTACTAAATACAAGATATTCATATTTACACAATGGAAATAACTGCAACATTTGACCAAAACATTTACTAGCCATCAGGCATGGCAATAGTAGTTATTTACTAGCCTAACATTGAATATTACTAGTCATGGGAGTGGGGCTACCATAATCTAGAAACCCTGGATTATACCTACAAATGTACATGTACATTGTACATCTATAATTATAAAAAAGGTTCAGTTTAATTTTGATTAAGACTTTCATCATGACATTTTCTAAATGTATCTTGGTTTCAGCATTGCCTCCCCAAGAGATGGACATGAATGCGTTGTTTGAGAACTTGACCATAAGTGAAATCAGAGAAAAAGAGAAAAGAAACAGGTATATATTTGTATTAACTAACACTCTTCTTCTTTTTTTGTCTTGCATAGTATTTACATATAATGATACATGTATATTTATGTATTATATAGACATCTAGACATACATGTACATATGTGTGTATATTTGCAATATATAGAGATTATTACCAGAGTGTTTTTTGGTATCATCAGTATTGTATACAATGTATTAGGAATAACAATTGTATTATGGGAGCCTCTGGTATTGATGTTACCGAAATACACAAGGGTAATAATCTCTTTATCATATAAGTTCAAGCATTAAGCTTTTTTTGTAAACTGTACACACAACTTTAATTCCAGTTTGCCATTACTAGATATTCAAATGATGTAAGAATATGTGTCGTGATTGTTTTTTTGAAAGGATATGCCGTCAAACTTGAATGACTTCATTTTAGATGTCTTGAATCAAAATAAACTTATGCCTAATGTTTTTTGGTTTCTGAACACTGGACAGCTTTCAGTGTCAAATTGCCATTGAAATGTTTTTATTTGGTGAATGTATAGGTCAATCATGGAGTCTCACCCAAGTACATTTGCTTAAATGTCAATAAACCTAGTGCTGAGACCTCAACTAATTTACATCTAATTTGCAAAGTTATCAAATTCTTAAAGTATGTGATCTGAAAAATATCACATACTTTGATTGCACTGGAAATGTAAGATATGATAAAATTGTGTACATTTATATCTGCAGGGAACATTTTATTTGAAAAGAATTTGATAGGGACAATTGGTGATCAGTTGAAAATTGAGTATCAGCCACTTTTTAACATTTTGGAATTGTGTTGCATGTACTAATCTCTGAACTTTGCATAGAAAATCATGACACAATGCTGAACAAAAGGAGTACATAGAGGATAATAAATGAGTTTCTAGTTATTATCAAATTTATGTCCCGAGTGAAATAATTTTCAGTTGTCACGAGCTTTAGCGAGTGACAAATGAAAATTATTTCACGAGGGACATAAATTTGATAATAACTGGTACCGAATTTGTTATTCTATTTATTACCTCAGCTATTTTCTCTAAAAACTTTTATTTTCCACGCACATGCACGAAGGCCGATCTATATAGGAACGATGTAAACCACTTTACGCACTGTTCTGAGAATTACTATAACGTAATTTAATCACGTTAATAGATAATTTTTAAAAACACAAGTTCTCTCTATTCTGCTTCAAAATCTATAATGAATTGCATTAAAATGACATTTTGTTATAAATTTAACACCAAAAACAGAGAGCCGTAAACGCAAACTCTTTAAACTACATGACGTCATTGTGTGTGTTTGTCAAATCATGATGACGTCATATTTAGTACCGACAAAGCCATTGGTTTGTAAGCGTTAAATTGTCCAATAGTATTGTTCGTTAGACCAATACATAATAAGTCCCTAGGGAAATTATGATTTATATTTCCCCGGTTCTGAGTGCCCGCTGGGGTAATAAATCAATTTATAATTTAAATTTAAAAAAAATAAAAATTGAGTATGCTATCAGCATTTGATTGTTCTTTAGTTCAACCAGTTATATAGGCCTATACATGTATGTGTGTGTGTGTGTGTGTGTATGCTGAACACATAAAGTTTTATTTTATCTTTATTAAACAGTGTATTATGATTTATCGTACAGGAATATGGTTTATTTGCAGCATGTTTACTGTACTTACGGTCTATGCAATTTACTCTGTTTTCTGTATATATATATAATTATATATAACCATTATTATTGTTATTTTTATAGACTGGATATTGAAAGGAAGAAAGAAGATTTGAGAGTGATGGTTGGGTAAGTAGCAGTATTCATAAACTGGTACATCCTCGAGAGATTGTCAACCAGGCTGTTAGTATCAGTAAGAAGACTTCTGCACAGTGTTATCCCATGATCATTTTTTTTGTTTTGTTCAAATTACTATGATTTGTATGAAATCGGACTATAACGTGTTTACCTGCCTTTTCCTCATTTCTAATGGTTTTGTGTTGAGAGTCTTTGTTTACTCAACAAAAGTATTCTAATGTCATGTCAGAGTTCATACATTTACATATTGGTCATAAACAAATTGTATGTATGTAAATAGACCTGTTTAAGCATTATATAATTATTTTTTCGAAAGAAAACAATGTGTTTAATAGCATAGTACTTGTAGACTGGTTTTATTATATTTTTGTCAGTTGGTATTTGTGATGACAAGTTGCAGTAATGAGTTAATTAATATTTTAAATTGAAATGAATGTTTCAGAGAAAGGTACCGAGATTTGATTGAAGCCGCCGATACAATAAAGGACATGAAGAACAGTGCAGAAAATGTGCGTATCATTGTTTCTTCATTGTTGACCTTAAGCATTGTAGATACATTTTAGTCAACTAATATATTACTATGTGCCACAGCTAGGAAATATTGATTAGTTTCATGTATGATTTATAGGAACTTTTCCTTTAAAAAATGTCCACTTTTGTCATTGCCTACAGTCGTGGCCAGAAAAGGAGAACGGTTACTCTGGCTCTGCTCCACACTCACCTAGAACACCAAATTGTTCACCTTGCTGGAAACATTTTAATAAGTTTTATTTGAAACTTTATGTAATGTCTTGTCTAACACCATTTCACAAGAGTGATGATATACATGTATAGGTTGCTTTGATTTGCTCAGACCGGCCTTGGTGGCACCGTGGTTAGGCCATTGGTCTACATGCTGGTAGGTTCGGTTCCCAGTCGAGGCATGGGATTTTTAATCCAGATACTGACTCCAAACCCTGGGTGAGTGCTCCATTAGGCTCAATGGGTAAGTGTAAGCCACATGCACCGACCAGTGATCCATAACTGGTTCAACAAAGGCCATGGTTTGTGCTATCCTGCCTGGGGGAAGCGCAAATAAAGGATCCCAGACCGATCTTCATTTTTAATATATATTAGGAATAAAAATTGTATTATACAAGCCTCTGGCTAACGTTTTTTGTTATTCTGAATGCTGCTGGACAGCTTTCATGTGTCAAATTGCCACTGAAATGTTTTTATTTGATGACTATGAATAATCAGAATGCATATGTCAATCATGGAGTGTCACCCAAGTATGTTTGCTTAAATGTCAATAAACCAGTGCAGAGACCTCAGCCATGTTTGTTTGTTTAACGACGCACTCAACACATTATAATGACTGTTATATCGGCGTCGGACATATGGTTACATGTATGTTGAGAAAAAACCCAGTGGTTAGCTGACGGGGATCGATCCTAGACCGACCGCACATCAGGCGGGCACTGTACCACTGGGCGAGACCTCAACCAGTTTACATCTAATTTGCAAAGTTATCAAATTCTTAAAGTATGTGATCTGAAAAATATCACATACTTTGATTGCACTGAAAATGTCAGATATTATATGATAAACATGCTTACCAAATTGTATTTCATCCACGTATTGCCTTTTGGTGTATTAACAGGTGACAAAGTCGATTGGTCACATGGAGGAACTGTGCAAACAGATTAGTCAGAACTGCAAGGGGAGGGGCATGTCCTATCGCTCAGCAACCAAGTCTGACAAACCTGTCACGTAAGTCTGACTATTATTAGATACGTTCCCAGTTTTAATCAGATGAGAAGAGGCATGTCCTGTCGCTTAGCAACCAAGTCTGACAAACCTGTTACGTAAGTCTGACTATTATTATATACATTCCTAGTTTTAATCAGATGAGAAGAGGCATGTCCTGTCGCTTAGCAACCAAGTCTAATAAACCTGTCACATAAGTCTGACTATTATTAGATACATTCCCAGTTTTAATCAGATGAAAAGAGACATGTCCCGTCGTCTGGCAACCAAGTCTTGTCATGTATGTACACGTATACATGTAGGTTACTAGTTTGCGTCATATGTAGAAGGGTATATCCAACATGTTTATCCTATAATGACAATCCGTCATGTTATAAATAGTATTGTATAGGTTATAAAACTTGTATCACATGAACTGGTGATTTAGTAAAATATATAAAACTGTCCATCACAGACTTCAAATATTGTTCATATGGGGCTGTTGATTTTTGTAAATTATTAATTCAGGGATTTATTGTTATTGAGGATCATAACAAAACACTTTGTATATCAAAAGCTATTGTTCTGCTATATGAATGTGCTTACTAATTACAGGAAGAAACCAGACTCTGATTTCTACGGAATTGCAGCTCAGATCAAACTTCTGTTGGATATGCCAGAAAAGGTTTGCATGAGCCAAGACTTTTACATTTTCTATTCATACATTAGCTTGACCTCTGATCTATAGCATATTCCCCTTTTACATGGACTGGTCCAAACATTCCAATAGCCAATCAAATGGTAAACATTTTCTAATGAGCCACGGAAATCTTGTTCCATCATGTGATCGTTATACTTTTTAGTTTCTCCTCTTTTACAGTCTGGATCTTTTTTATTTTGCTCTTGCCATCTTCTTTTCATCAGTTAATTATTCTTCATGATAAGGCAAGCAGAACATCCATGTAATCTTTCTGTTAGAATAAAAAGTTAAATGTTGTACAAATTGTTCACAGAATATTTCTTATTATGATGAGTTTTAAGTTAATTTTAACATGTACCATCTGTATATTTCTTACCTTGACAACCACCTCATTTAAAACTAATTTGATTTTGTTATTTGTTTTAAAACTAAAGTGTTTTAGTGTCTGTTCTGGTGCCACATAGTATTGGAGATGAAATACCTTTGGAATTTCCCCAGAAACCAATATTTTAATTTGACCTCAAAACTGTTCCTATCCTTGTTTGATGAAAAGCTCACGAAACTAATTACTTTTGTTTAGATGTGCAGTGTATTTATCCATGGTCATTTTTATCTTTGTAATATAGTATAATTGGTTGTTAATGTCGTGATTCAGATATAGATTCGGAATGTAATTTAGTAGTAGAGTGCTTTCCTGAGATTGTTTCCAGCAAGAGTAGCCTACAATGTATGTGATAACGTTGGGTTTCCTCTCCCTCTCTTTTGATTAAGTGTTGTATTAGCCATATGTTAAAATCTCTGCTGAAAATGTTTTAATCAAACCTTCCTTTTGTCTGCTTTGTCTCAGATGTGGAGCAGTGTCGACAAGCGAGACTATCTGAGTGCGACCCAGCTCTACCTCCTGGCTCGCCACATAAACACCAGCCTGACACTCGACTCTCAGCGACTCGTGAACATCCTGTCTTGGTTTCCCGTGCTGTCCAGGCAGTGGGCAGCCATCAGTCACTTCAAGACGACTATACTTCAGGTATGGTTCACACCATATTCTTATAAAACAAGTAACATAAGTAGCTCTGGCAAGCTACTTTACGGCAAAGTCAAATAAAAATTAAGCATTAGCTCCCCTTTTCTTTTTCAATGAACCTTTCAAACATACACCAAAATTACTTCAAGAAAATTGTGCATTTGTTTTACCTTTTTGACTTAATCCTACATGATATTAAAAATTCAGTAGCACCAAAAATACCCATGCCCGCTACTGACCCCGGTCGGGCTGTCCCCTCCTTTCATCTACTCAAAACCCTTTCCTGTCCTGGACAAACGTGTGCTACAACAGCTGTTCTGAATGTGCGCATTAAAACCTATGCCTTGACCTGCTGTGACAATGTCCTAGAGTTGTGACTTTGATGTCTTAAATGGGTCAGTTGGTGAATTATCGCCAGAGGTGCTTTGGCTGTATGATCAAATCCTCTTGTTGGCCCCATTCTCTGGTGTGTTTGTTTTTCAGTTTGAACCAATACCCCACAAATGGTATATTATCACAGGTTATGTTACATGTGCATGGTGTCCTGTCTGTTGGAAAGACATTGCGTATGGTCAAGATTGAATTCGATCGAGTTCTCACTGGGGAACAGTGTTTTATGTAGAATGTGTTGTAGTTGGTAAAAGATCCTAAAATTATAAAATATTTACAACATATGTACACTTTACTACATTACTGGATGTAATGGTAAAATGGCATTTCTTGTAAATATAAAACCTGTTTGTGTTTAAGCATGTGTGTATGTGTATATACATGTTTGTGCTTGCATGTTTACATATATGATTGTGTGTATTTGAGTACATGTGTATCTAAGTGTACATTAGTGCATGCACAATTATTTGTGTATGTAGTATGTACGTGAGTGTGTTTGCTTCAATTTGCACATTTAATGATGTGCTGATCATGGACATCAGAGAAAAGGAAAATAAGTTATTGTTAGACTGGACAGACATAGCCAGGGAATCTACCTGGAATAAATTAGCCTGTAACAATGCTAGTGGTCGTATTGATTATCATAAAGTCATGTAATTGTATTTCAGGGTTGCCGAGACTTGCTGCAGGACACAAGTGGAACTCACAGTGATCAGGTTGAACCATCTCTCACTTTTATTAGACTAAGTGTTGTCTGACCAATATTTGTTTTTATCCCACTGACCCTTTCCTTTCTCTCCTTTGAATTCTATCTCATTTCTGGCAACTCCTCCTTATCTTTCAACTTTTTTCGCTGTCCACCTCCACATCCCAGTCCTTGACTATCCAACCATGACAGGTGCTTGTCTCTTGTGGCTATCTGTGCCACACACCTGCTATTCCCCATCAGCTTTTAGCTTTGGGCTTAGTCTGAACACTTTGGGGAGTGTTCAGTAGTGACCACTATTTACCTTATTTTCTCTTACTATGGTTTGGTTTCTACTTCATATATTTGGATTCTTCTTATTGATTGAAAAAACAATATTACTCAATACTTATTTACATTCTTTCTTGTTAGTGTGCTATTGTTATTTTCTTATTACTGTTATTTCTTCATAAGTTTCTGATTAGTCATACTTGTCATTCATATGTTTCTTTCTTACTTATATATCCTTTGTTATTTATCATAACTACACTTTTCAAACTTTTACAGGAGAGCAAAAAACTGAATAGTTTTTTTTTAATATGTTATTTTGTCATAGTCGTTATGTGAACATATTAACAGTTAATAGTGATAACTACTCAATAGTGTGTGTACCATAGTTACGCTACGTCCGAAATTAGGACATTGTACCCTATGTGTCTGGTCTACAAATGTTAAACATTTTACACCTGAAATGTTGTTGTACATGTCAGTTACGACATTTTGATCTACAGTTTAAGACAGGTTGAAGGAATGAGGCAAGATCTACACATGGATTGAATACACATACACGTGTAATTAACTGATTTTGTTTACATGTAATCCATGTAATGTGTGAACATAATGCAATCATGTCCACACTCTTAGTCTAGCTGCCCACTTTGTAGATACGACGTTTTGTCATTTTGTTTCTTGGACTAGTTATAATATGACTATTTGTAATGTGACAGTCAACCACTTTCTAACAGGCTGATAGTTACTATCTTTTGACAAAAGCAGAATATGAACATTCTAACTCTGGAAATTACAAAAAGTGATTTCTCGCCAAAAGCGTAGTTACGACCATTTGTCATTTCGCCAACATTATGTTCTAATTTATTTTCATTCTTATTCATGTTCTTTGTTATATAGATCTCTTTCTTACTTAAAAACAATTTAATTAATGTTTTTGTTCATTCATCTCTTCCTTATTAATGCTCATAATCTTAAAATGTTTACATTAGTATTCGAGTTAGCTCAGTTGTTTAATGCTTGCTTGAGGTGCTTGCATCACATGGTCGAACCACCTCAGTGGATACTTTGAACTAACTGCATTTTTTCTCTTTGTAACCAGTACACCACAACTGGTCAAAGGCTGTGGTATGTGTTTTTCTGTCTGTTGGAAAATACATATAAAAGATCCTTTGCTGCATTAGGAAACATGTAGCAGGTTTTCTCTGATGGCTACATGTCAGGATTACAAAATGTTTGACATCCAATAGCCAGTAATTAATTAATTAATATGCTCTAGTGGTGTTGTTAAACAAAACAAACTCATTATTATTAAAGGGACATTCCTGAGTTAACTGCAGTCATAAAGATGTTATTGACTAACAGACTTTTTAACAATTATAATTATATATCAAATCTATTTTTCTGCATAAAATATTAGTGGCTGTAAGCTAAAAATGTTTCATGTCGTTCTAAAATTTGTACTAGTGTAAATTTCCTTTTATTTCCTCCAATATTATATGATGACAAAATCCAGATTAGGCTTCTTACAAATATAAGGACAACCAGAAACACATTGAGTATACAGACACTGATATTATAAACAAGAAAATATATTTAATATGCAAGTTTAATCATTAAACTCAGGAATGTCCCTTTACTGTTCATAATCTTAAAACTCATCCTGTTTAAAATATTTTGCAAATTCTTTTGTTTACTGTAATTGATATCTACATCACAGCTGTTGTGGGTGATTGTAACTATTTTGTTGTTGTGTTCTCTGTGATGAGTGACATGAAACATGTTGTTAATACAGGAAATTGCCGAGTTCCTGTGCTCCATTCTCTTGTTGGAAGACAGTACACCCAGACAGGTGTTTAACGAGTTTCTCCTCGCACGAACAGTAAGTTGTAACACTTGTACTTTGTCTTTCATTGGATCTTTTTCATTAAAACATTTACCAAATTAATTTGCAACATTGCAAAAAACTGCAAACTAAATTGGTATCTTCATTCTGAAGCGTATTTCTAAACTATACACTCATGTTTTTCTGAAAATTCTTTTTCCCAGACTTTGTGGTTAAAATCATACATCAGTTGACACTATTCACTGTTGAAGTACAACTTGTCTATAACAGACTCTTTTAAAGGCATGCTGTCACAGAACACTCATCTATTAAATGGCTCAACAAAGTATTACCTGAGAAAATATGTAATTGATTTGTCCCTAAATGTACATTATTCAACCATCTACAAAACCACCATACCCCACATATTAATGATATTTAGTAAAAATAATTTAATTATGGCAATCAAAATCAAAAACTAAAATTGCCGAGAGGGTTAACATGGATTTCGCTCCATCATGGTTCACTTACGATGATACGATAGCCAGATTTGGTTTCCAAACATTGATGCAATTTTAATTCATTATCCATTTTTAGAGAAATAAGATAATTAAATCTGTGACAGTATGTCTTTAAGCATGTACAAATGCAGATAGTGAAACCACTTGGGTATAAATGTTGGCTTCAGTAGTATCACCACAGTATCTGGGTCTTTCTGGTGAAAAAAGGTCTTTCTTATGTGTAAATCCTGGCTCCAAACATGTATTTTTTGTTAGAAGTATATCGTCTTGAAAAGAAAAAACACCTGATTATTCTACTTTTGTACCAAAGTATTCTTCTTGTTACCTCTGCAGGGCTAGAATTTTTATAAAATCCACTAGCCATAGGATCATTGATTTTAAACATTTACTAGCCATGCTAAAAAATTCACTAGCCCTACTTTTTAAGTTATCATAATTTTACTAATTAATAATAATAATTGGATATGTCACCAAAAGAGGGAGATAGAGCTTAAAAACACTAACATTGGGTGGCGCTGTTTGGGGCAGGATATTCATATTTACAAAATAGACTTTACTACAGCATTTGACAAATTCCTTTTCACTAGCCGTCGTGCATGGCAATAATAGTTATTTACTAGCCCAACACTGAAATTCACTAGCCATGGGAGTGGTGCTACCATAACCTAGAAGCCCTGCTCCATGTTTTTCACATACCCTTTATTTGTGTTCTCAGAAAGCTCTGCAGGCCGTACTTCACCCAAACCAGCAGGGTAACATCAAGGATCAGGTGTGTACAGTTGTACGGCTACTGTCGGCCACCATTCACCAGATCCACGCTGTCTTCTATAACTGTGAGAAAAACACTCACCAGAATACAGGTAGAAACACCACAAATAGCATACACTAATGTGTTGGTTGGTAGAATTAAACTGAACGTAATAATAAATAATGCTTGAAAAAGTACCATTGAGAGTAAAGCAAGAGAAGAAATTACAATTAAAAAAGAAGAAAAGTGCCAGTGAAATTTTGTTTACCCAGATAGCTACACCATGAGTCCAGGATAGCGTACTTCATTGCTAATTAAATATAAACTCAAAAAATATATAAAAAGGGATAAACAAAATATCGACTACTGTATATCTTCGCCTGTAAGTCGACCCTGCCTATAAGTCGACCCCCCTTTCTCTGGTAA